>JASTWF010000129.1:392902-408425 GCA_030390025.1 Squalus acanthias | reverse complement strand
CAGCACCCCCTCTCCCCCCCCACTGTGCTCTCGGGGGGGGGGGGGGGGGGGGGGGGATGGCGGGGGGAGGGTGTCACAATCTGCTTCACACATTTAATCCCTGCACCGCCTTCAGTTGCACAGCTTGTGCCATCGTTACTTCAGAACGATGAACCCTTTCTGATCCCCAGACCATTGGATGGTAGAATAGAATGACACGGCACGGAAGGAGGCCATTCGGCCCGTTGTGCCAGTGCCGGCTCTGTGCAAGAACTGTCCAGTTCGTCCCGCTCCCCACAGCCCTGTAAACATTTCCTTGAGATGCCTTTTGAGGTTTCTCTGAAGGCGTTCAGAAATATTGTCCTCCCTTTTAATTGTCGCCAGCCCCATTAATTTCCTTGTGCACAATGTTCCACTATTGCATTGCCCAGACCCATCCAACTCTGCGCCTTTGTGCTCATAAGCTGGCCGAGCATAGCTGAATATAAACAGCACACTTCCGCTTGAGCCTGTGGAACACCTATCAATTCAGGCTGTGAATTCCAGATCATAACAACTCGCAGTGTCAAGAAAATTCTCCTCATTTCCTCCACCCCCCACCCCCCCAGTTCTTTTGCCGATTATCTTCCACCTGTGTCCTCTGGTTACCGACCCTCCTGCCAGTGGAAACAGTTTCTCCTCGTTTACTCAATCAAAACCCCTCATGATTTTGAACACCTCTGTTAAATCTCCTCCGCACCTTCCCTGCTCGAAGGAAAGGGTGGGAGTGTGTGCTGCGATGGGTGGGAGTGTGTGCTGCGAGGAGGATACCGAGAAACTCCAGGATGATTTGGACAGGTTGGGTGAGTGGGCAGAAGCGGGGCAGATGCAATATAACGTGGATAAATGCGAGGTTATCCACTTTGGTGTCAAAAACAGAAAGGCAGACTATTATCTGAATGGCAATAGATTGGGAGAAGGGGAAGTGCAACGAGACCTGGGTGTCCTTGTGCACCAGTCGCTGAAGGTAAACATGCAGGTGCAGCAGGCGGTGAAGGCGGCAATTGGTATGTTAGCCTTCATAGCGAAAGGGTTTGAGTATAGGAACAGGGATGTCTTGCTGCAGTTGTACAGGGCCTTGGTGAGACCACACCTTGAGTACTGTGTGCAGTTTTGGTCGCCTTATCTGAGGAAGGATGTTCTTGCCATGGAAGGAGTTCAGCGAAGATTCACAAGGCTGATACCTGGGATGGCAGGAATGACATATGAGGAGAGATTGGGTCGATTGGGCTTATACTCGATGGAGTATAGAAGAATGAGAGGGGATCTCATCGAAACATATAAAATTCGGACAGGTCTGGACAAACTAGATGCAGGAAGAATGTTCCCGATGGTCGGAGAGTCCAGAACCAGGGGTCATAATCTAAGGATAAGGGGTAAGCCATTTAGGACAGAAATGAGGAAGAATTTCTTCACCCAGAGAGTGGTGAACCTGTGGAATTCTCTACCACAGAAGGTAGTTGAGGCCAAGTCATTAAATATATTCAAGAATGAGTTAGATATATTTCTTAAAGCTAAAGGTATCAAGGGATATGGGGAGAAGGCAGGTACAGGGTACTGAGTTTGGATGATCAGCCATGATCTCATCGAATGGCGGAGCAGATTCAAGGGGCCGAATGGCCTACTCCTGCTCCTATCTTCTATGTTTCTATGAAAGAACGACTTGCATTTATATAGCGCCTTTCACGACCTCAGGACGTCCCAAAGAGCTTTACAGCCAATTAAATATGTAGTCACTGTTGCAATGCAGGAAACGCGGCAGCCAATTTGCGCACAGCAAGCTCCCACAAACAGCAATGTGATAATGACCAGATTGTCTGTTTTTCCAGTGATGTTGACTGAAGGATAAATACTGGCCAGGACACCAAAGAGAACTCACCGGCTCCTCTTCGAAATAGTGCCACGGGATCTTTTTGTCCGGCTGAGAGGATAAATACTAGCGGATGCTAGGGCTCAGAAATAAAAACAGAGAGTGCTGGAAACACTGGGCTGGTCAGGCAGCATCTTGTGGAGCGGGAAAGTGGGTTAACGTTTCATCAGAACTGATCGACCTGAAAAGTTAACCCTCTTTCTCTCTCTCCACAGATGCTGCCTGACCCGCTGAGTGCTGCCAGCATTTTCTGTTTTCATTGCAGAAAGCCGGCCCCCTGCCTTGCCTGAACGGCTCAGTTACCCGTTGCCTTAACCAACCCAAGGCAGCAGGGGGAGCCTGTCCAAAGCAGGCCCGAGGTGCAAGGGCGCGGTAGCGTGACTGCAACCGGAGAAAACTCTGCGGCCCGCGAGCGCACCGACGTCAATTCAATCGGAGCGCAGTCACTGCGGCAGGAAGCCGGCGCGCTCTCGAGGGCGGACGGGCACCTGGAGAATCGCCCGCTGACGAGATGCGAGCTGGCACTGGGGTGGGGGGAAGGGGGAGGGACTGCAGCTGCAGCTATTAAAGGAGTGCAGCATTGGAGGAAACACAACCACCGCCCCACGCCGCCCCCTCCAGCCCCGCACCTCCCCACAGACAGCAGCAGACGCATTCAGAGACGAACGCGCAAAGTCAGCGATGGGAAATGTGAAAGCACAGAAACACATGGTCAGCCAGAAAGGGGGGTGAACGGTTTTGGTGCCAGCCTTGATCGAGACTACCGCAATCGAACAGGACGAACCGCTTTACGACAAGTGTCAGAGGGGGTGGGGTTCTGAAGGTTGGGAGTTGAAGCACCCCGCGCCCCCCCCAGACTGGTGTTTGTGAGATCTTACTGTGCGCAACGTGGCTGCCATGTTTACCTGCAAAACAAGTCACGACACAACAACAACTTGCATTTACATAGCGCCTTTAACATAGTAAAACGTCCCAAGCCACTTCACAGGAGCAATTATGAAACAAAATTTGACACCGAGCCACATAAGGAGATATTAGGACAGGTGACCAAATGCTTGGTCAAAGAGGTAGTGTCTTAAAGGAGGAGAGAGAGGTGGAGAGGTTTAGGGAGGGAATTCCAGAGCTTAGGGTCTCGGCAGTTGAAGGCACGGCCGCCAATGGTGGAGCGATGAAAACTGGGGATGCTCAAGAGGCCAGAATTAGTGGAGCGCAGAGATCTCGGGGGATTGCAGGGCTGGAGGAGGTTACAGAGATAGGGAGAAGCGAGGCCAGGGAAGGATTTGAAATGAGAATTTTAAAAATCGAGGCGTTGCTTAACCGGGAGCCAATGTTGGTCAGCGAGCACAGGGGGTGATGGGTGAACGGGACTTGGTGCAAGTTAGGACACGGGGAACAGAGTTTTGTATGAGCTTAAGTTTATAGAGGGTGGAAGATCGGGAGGCCGGCCAGGGGAGCGTTGGAATAGTCGAGTCTGGAGGTAACAAGGGCAACACGGTGGCATAGTGGTTAGCACTGGTGCCTCACAGCGCCAGGGACCCGGGTTCGAATCTGACCTCGGGTGATTGTCTGTGTGGAGTTTGCACATTCTCCCCGTGTCTGCGTGGGTTTCCTCCGGGTGCTCCGGTTTCCTCCCACAGTCCAAAAATGTGCGGGTTAGGTTGATTTGGCTGTGATAAATTGACCCTTAGTGTTAGGGGGGGATTAAATATGTGGGGTTATGGGGATAGGATGGGATATGTTAGGGGGAATTAAATACGTGGGGTTACGGGGGTAGGGTGGGATATGTGTACTGTGGGGATTAAAGCAGGGACAGGGTACTAGACTTGGATGATCAGCCATGATCGTATTGAATGGTGGAGCAGGCTCGACGGGCCGAATGGCCTACTCCTGCTCCTAGATTCTATGTTTCTATGTAAGGGCATGGGTGAGGGTTTCAGCAGCAGATGAGCTGAGATGGGGCAGAGACGGGCGATGTTACGGAGGTGGAAAAAGGCGGTCTTAATGATGACGCAGATATGCGGTCGGAAGCTCATCTCTGGGTCAATTACGACACCAAGGTTGCCAACAGTCTGGTTCAGCCTCAGGCAGTTGCCAGGGAGACGCCAGGTTGCAGACGACACAAAGCTGGGTGGGCGTGTGTGTTGTGAGGAGGATGCAGAGAAACTCCAGTGTGATTTGGACAGGTTGGGTGAGTGGGCAAATGCATGGCAGATGCAGTATAATGTGAGGTTATCCACTTTGGTGGCAAAAACAGGAAGGCAGATTATTATCTGAACGGCAATAGATTGGGAAAAGGGGAGGTGCAACGAGACCTGGGTGTCCTTGTGCACCAGTCGCTGAAGGTAAGCATGCAGGTGCAGCAGGCGGTTAAGAAGGCAAATGGTATGTTGGCCTTCATAGCGAGAGGATTCGAGTACAGGAGCAAGGATGTCTTGCTGCAGTTGTACAGGGCCTTGGTGAGACCACACCTTGAGTATTGTGTGCAGTTTTGGTCACCTTATCTGAGGAAGGATGTTCTTGCCATGGAGAGAGTGCAGCGAAGATTCACCAGACTGATACCTGGGATGGCAGGGATGACATAGAAACATAGAATCTAGGAGCAGGAGTAGGCCATTCGGCCCGTCGAGCCTGCTTCACCATTCAATACGATCATGGCTGATCATCCAAATCCAGTACCCTGTCCCTGCTTTAATCCCCACAGTACACATATCCCACCCTATCCCCATAACCCCACATATTTAATCCCCCCCTAACACTAAGGGTCAATTTATCATAGCCAAATCAACCTAACCCGCACATTTTTGGACTGTGGGAGGAAACTGGAGCACCCGGAGGAAACCCATGCAGACGTATGAGGAGAGATTGGGTCGATTAGGCTTATATTCGCTAGAGTTTAGAAGAATGAGAGGGGATCTCATTGAAAGTTATAAAATTCTAACAGGACTAGACAGACTAGATGCAGGAAGGATGTTCCCGATGGCGGGGGAGTCCAGAACCAGGGGTCACAGTCGAAGGATAAGGGGTAAGCCAGTTAGGACAGAGATGAGGGGGAATTTCTTCACCCAGAGAGTGGTGAACCTGTGGAATTCTCTACCACAGAAAGCAGTTGAGGCCAAATCATTAAATATATTCAAGAAGGAGTTAGATATAGTTCTTAAGGCTAAAGGGATCAAGGGATATGGGGAGAAAGCAGGTACAGGGTACTGAATTTGGATGATCAGCCATGATCTCATTAAATGGCAGAGCAGGCTCGAGGGGCCGAATGGCCTACTTCTGCTCTTATCTTCTATGTTTCTATGAGAGGGATGGAGTCGGTGGCTAGGGAATGGAGTTTGTGGCGGGGACCGAAGACAGTGGCTTCGGTCTTCCCAATATTTAGCTGGAGGAGATTTCTGCTCATCCAGTACTGGATGTCGGACAAGCAGTATGACAACTTAGAGACAGCAGACATTTACAGAGCGCCTTATCAGGTGTCTCAAACGTCTGGAATACATTGCGTACAAATAAATCATTGTACCCGAAGTGCTTCAAGACGTTTCAGAGACCTGATAAGGCGCTCTCTCTCTCTCTCTCTCTGTGTAAGCCTTTCTCTTCTCGGAATGAAACAAACAGGTAGAGATGAAGATTTCACATCTACTTTCACAGTGAGGCAGCTGATGGTTGCATAGTCTGTAAAAAGGGGGGGCTTTCGCCCTGCAACTCTCAGACAAAGAGAAGGGGAGAGATTAACAATGTATAAAATAAACCGAAGGAGGAACTCCACACCGTCTTGAGGGGCACGGACAGACCACGCAACTCTGCACCTCGTCGAAAATGCCTTCGCGCTTCTGATTCTCGCTCATTTGGCCTCCCGCCCTCCGCTCGTTCCTCAGCCTCCGAGAGCGAAAGGCTCGCCCGGGAAAAGGTCAGGGAGAAAAAGGAGAAGACAAAGAGGCTGAAACCAATTTGTGCGCTTTGCCCGTGGCCCCTCACGCTCCACTGAACACAACACATACATCGCCGGCAGCTCAAAGGCCATCCAATTACAGGCCGGTCCTCAGCACAGCAACAAGCAGCAAACAGCAGAGTAATAATCAGCAACAGGATTAATTACATTCAAACAAGATCGCAACTGCGCCAGAAAGTAGACTGAGCATTAACTCTCTCAGAGACAGTCCGTTCCCCAGTGGATTTCCCCGTCTCCATTCGCGTGCGTACTTGGGCTGTCGCTCGGGACCCGAGCCGTTTTCTTTTTCCACTTTTTTCTTCCCCTTTTTCTTTGCTCTCTACCCCCGCCACTCACCGCTCTCTCCTGTCGTCAACCTCTTTGACCAAGCTTTTGGTCATCTGTCCTAATTTCTCCTTATGTGGCTCGGTGTCAAATTTTTTGTATTATAATACTCCTGTGAAGCGCCTGGGATGTTTTACTATGTTAAAGGTGCTATATAAATACAAGTTGTTGTGGTGGAGGGGGATTAACCCTCTCACCCACCTCTCCCCATTCACAGTCAGACACCGGGCAGCCTGTTCCCAGCGGAGGGGATTAACCCTCTCACCCACCTCTCCCCATTCACAGTCAGACACCGGGCAGCCTGTTCCCAGCGGAGGGGATTAACCCTCTCACCCACCTCTCCCCATTCACAGTCAGACACCAGGCAGCCTGTTCCCAGCGGAGGGGATTAACCCTCTCACCCACCTCTCCCCATTCACAGTCAGACACCAGGCAGCCTGTTCCCAGCGGAGGGGATTAACCCTCTCACCCACCTCTCCCCATTCACAGTCAGACACCAGGCAGCCTGTTCCCAGCGGAGGGGATTAACCTTCTCACCCACCTCTCCCCATTCACAGTCAGACACTGGGCAGCCTGTTCCCAGCGGAGGGGATTAACCCTCTCACCCACCTCTCTCCATTCACAGTCAGACACCAGGCAGCCTGTTCCCAGCGGAGGGGATTAACCCTCTCACCCACCTCTCCCTATTCACAGTCAGACACCGTATAGCCTGTTTCCAGTGGAGAGGATTAACCCTCTCACCCACCTCTCTCCATTTCACACAATCAAAAAACACTGTGGGGCCCATAAAAGGTAACAGCCACGGCCGCCAACCTCATAGTTCCCCAACCCCGCACAGCCCGCTTCTACCTCCTTCCCAAGATCCACAAACAGGACTGCCCTGGCAGACCCATCGTTTCAGACCTTCTCTGTATATTGGTGTCTGAAGCATTTGTAGCGGGAATGAGGCTTTCATTGCTCGAGTTTTTAAACAACAGCTGATCTTCCATCAGGGCCCTTCAATGGGCAGAGCAGGTTGCCCTTCAGTCCAGTGTGCACTGCATCAGCAAGTATTTTCAGTGGCTCCAGCAGGGAACGCTCCATTAGTGTAACTCAAACCCCCAGCACTTAGAGCACAGAGTCCCATTCTGTTCCTGATCAGATTCTGTTAATAACATTAGCCGGGCTCATAGCGCGAGTCTGACTGCAGCAGCAATTCTATCGGGAACCTCATACTGCAGTGCACAAAAAAGTCTGAACAGGCACTGACGCAGTCACCGAACATCCCAATCGGTGGACGATAGAATCATTTCGTGGAGGACCCTTACAACCAGCAGAAGAGAGAAAATAACATAAGAGCACAAGAAATAGGAGCAGGAGGAGGCCACACGGCCCCTCGAGCCTGCTCCGCCATTCAATAAGAGCATGGCTGATCATCGAGCTCAACTCCACCTTCCCGCACTATCCCCATATCCCTTAAGTT
Organism: Squalus acanthias; assembly: GCA_030390025.1. Classification (NCBI taxonomy): domain Eukaryota; kingdom Metazoa; phylum Chordata; class Chondrichthyes; order Squaliformes; family Squalidae; genus Squalus; species Squalus acanthias. The sequence continues at coordinate 400,805 of JASTWF010000129.1, read as the reverse complement.
TGGGGCAGTGAGTCCTGTTCCTACCAGGTGTGTGTACGCAGCACTGCCCCAATTCACATTAAAGTGGCACGACAGGTGGAGATGCAGATCCCTTGTACAAGAAATAAGAGAATTAGAGCAGGAGTCGGCCACATGGCCCCTCGAGCCTGCTCCGCCATTCAATAAGATCATGGCTGATCATTCGACCTCAACTCCACTTTCCCGCCCGATCTCCATATCCCTTGATTCCCCTAGAGTCCAAAAATCTATCTATCTCAGCCTTGAATATACTCAAAGACTCAGCATTCACAGCCCTCTGGGGTAGAGAATTCCAAAGATTCACAACCCTCTGAGTGAAGAAATTCCTCCTCATCTCAGTCTTAAATGGCCGACCCCTTATCCTGAGACTATGACCCCTAGATCTAGACACTCCAGCCAGGGGAAACAACCTCTCAGCATCTACCCTGTCAATCCCCCTCAGAATCTGATATGTTTTCTGAAGAAAAAAATCCCAACCTGTTCAATCTTTCCCGATAGCTGCGCACACTCAGTTTACAAAAGCCATCGCTGCGAGTACAGGATAGAAATTGAGAGCATTCTCTCCTCCTGGTTCCTGTTCCCAAGGTGGCCGCGCGCATGCGCCCCGCTGTGATTTTAAACCCCTGGGTCACCTGGGCGAGTCACCGACCAATCAAACCCGCAGCTGGACGCACACACGTCACACAACCCACCAATGGTTTTCACCCCCGGGGGACGTGGATCTCTTATACAAGAGGATGATGGCGGGTAGGGTGAGGGGGGGGGGGGGGACAATGGGGACAAGGAGGGCCTCTTCTCATCAGCCTCTCTGGCGATCACATCGATGGGATCTTACAGCACAGAAACAGGCCATTTGGCCCAACTGGTCTACACAAGCCTCCTCCCTCCCCTCTTCATCTCACTCCATCAGCAAATCCTTCTATTCCTTTCTCCCTCGTGTGTTTATCTATCTTCCCCTTAAAGGCATCAATGTTATTCGCCTCAACTATTCCCTATGGTAGTGAGTTCCACATTCTCACCACTCTCTGGGGAAAGAAGTTTCTCTTGAATTCCCTATTGGATTTATTAGTGACGATCTTATATTGATGACCCCTAGCTTTGGACTCCCCCACAAGTGGAAACATTTTCTCCACGTCCACCCGATCGAACCCCTTCCTTCACAATCTTAAAGACCTCCATCAGGTCACCCCCTCAGCCTTCTCCTTTCTCGAGAAATGAGCCCCAAGCCTTTTCAGTCTTTCCTGATAGTGGGATCATCCCCAACTTCCACCCCCAGTTCGTGCAGAGTTAGCTGATCTTAATTGGGCCGATAACGCGGGTGGCACCATCGAGCTACAGAGGGGAAATAAAAATCAGCCGAGGCGCCTGGCCATGAAGACTCTTCAAGCCGTTGGATCTCATCCTTCCAGAATACCAACTCTCTCATCTCCCCATGACACCGTTAATATTCAATCATATGGGTTACCTCTGAACCTACTTGAGAGCTCGACACTTCCACCATCTGCTCTTCCATCTCTGGGCCACTGAGCATCACCTAACCCCCTCCCCCACTGCCCTTGGCGGAGCCATCGTATCGCCTGCATCGAATCAGTCCCGACTTCTCTCCCTAAACCCCTCGACCCTGCCACACGTCCTCTCACAACAACTTGCATTGATATAGCGCCGTTAACGGAGTAAAACCCATCCGCAAGGCGCCTCACAGGAGCGATTACCAAACTAAATTTGACACCAAGCCTCGTGGGTTCGAGTCCCACTCCAGGAGGCCTGAGCGCAAAAATCCAGGCTGGCATTCCTCGTGCCAGCGCTGAGGGAGCGCTGCATTGTCGGGAGGTGCCGTCTTGCGGGTCAGACTTTAAACCGAGGCCCCGTCTGCTCTCTCAGGTGGACGTAAAAGATCCCACGGCCACCATTTCGAAGAAGAGCAGGGGGGAGTTCTCCCCCGGTGCCCTGGGGCCAATATTTATTCCTCAATCGACATCATGAAAGACTGATTATCTGGTAATTTATCAACTTGCCGTGCGCAAATTGGATCCCTATATTACAACAGCGACAACACTTCAAAAAATGATTGATTGGCTGTAAAAGCGCTTTGGGACGGCCCGAGGTCATGAAAGGTGCAATATAGATGTCAGTCTTTCTTATTGCAGAGCTCAGAGTTCTGTCTGTCCCCTTCAGCACGGAGCACTGGCCTGATTTCAACTATTGAATTTCTGCACAGGAATGGCAGGTGTCCCAAAAAACCAAAACAAACACACACAAGGACACAGTCAAAGGCGATACAGACTCTGCAGAGGGCCGAGCAATCACATGCTCGACAAAATTCAACCTCGACATGGCCGGGGGGAGGAAGGGACACGTAGCAAGTCACCACTGTCCAAACCTAGCACCCTTATCCAGTCAGTGAGAGCAGGGTCTGCCCACAGACCCCAGCATCTGCCTCATTGTCTTTGATGTAATGTTTTGCTGACTGACCTGGTTGGACTCCATCCACACCTTTGATTGCCGTGATTGTCTCTCTGCCGAGGTGTGATAAAGGGCAGTTAGAAAGATTAACTGTAGTCATCTGGCAGTGTTCTCTGACTATATATGCTGTGCCTATATGCATCTCTTCACTTCACCTGACGAAGGAGCAGCGCTCCGAAAGCTCGTGATTTCAAATAAAGCTGTTGGACTATAACCTGGTGTTGTGTGCGACTTCTCACTTTTGTATTGTATAGGTAAGGACACCGTGGGGATAACTTTGATCTAACCCGCTTGAAGGGTAATGGGTCGGGCTGGAGTCGAAGGATAAGGGGTAAGCCATTTAGGACTGAGATGAGGAGGAATTTCTTCACCCAGAGAGTGGTGAACCTGTGGAATTCTCTACCACAGAAGGCAGTAGAGGCCAATTCATTAAATATATTCAAGAAGGAGTTAGATATATTTCTTAAAACTAAAGGGATCAAGGGATATGGGGAGAAAGCAGGGACAGGGTACTGAATTTGGATGATCAGCCATGATCTCATTGAATGGCGGAGCAGGCTCGAGGGGCTGAATGGCCTACTCCTGCTCCTATGTTTCTATGTACGCCTGTTTTACACCCCGCCCTGATTTAAACCCCCATTGACTTCGAATCATAAAATAGTACAGCACAGGAGGAGGCCATTCAGCCCCGTCGAGTTGGCGCCGGCCCATTCGAAGAGCGATCCCGTTAGTCCCACTCCCCCAGCTCTTTCCCCATATCTCTGCAATTTTTTCTGCTTCAAGTATTTATCCAATTCCACTTTGAAGGCGAGTATTGAATCTGTATCCACCACCCTATCAGGCAGGCCATTCCAAATCCTAACCACTCGTTGCGTAAAAAAGTTTCCCCACCCCCCCCATGTTGCCCTCTGGTTCTTTTGCCAATCACCTTAAATCTGTGCCCTTTGGTTTATCTTAATGCGGAGTTTAAAATCGGGGCGGGGTATAAAATAGGCAGCTGAGCCAAAACCTGCCCCATTCCCGCCGGGCGCATCAGATTAAAATTACCCCCTCACCCCTGTGACTCACAATATACCAGCTGCAAAAGAAGCAAACCTATTGTTTTTTTTTAAACCTGTTGTGTGAAATGGATATCAATACGCAGCATAAAGTCACTGTGTAAACGATCGCTCGCTGTCTCTCCCAAGTGACCGAAACATTTATCTCCCGCGTGTAGGTGGTGCTGAGATTTATTTCCAGTGATCAGATTAGCAGCACTCAAAGTTCCGGCAGAACAAGGAGCCTGACAGCTAGATACCTTGAAGAGGGCACTTGATTGCAACGCTGCTCTAATTAATGCTTTCAAAACTGCCCCGAATCGATGTTAATCAGCGTCAGCTACTGAAGAATTAAGGCGAGGGTTAGCGGATATTGAGCCTCTGCATGCAAATCATCCAGGTTCCCACATTCACTAAAAGCTCAGAGATCCCTGCAGCTCATTACTCTCTCTATCTCCAGCTCACTCTTTGCTCTCTCTATCTCCAGCTCACTCTCTGCTCTCTCTATCCCCCAGCTCACTCTCTGCTCTCTCTATCCCCCAGCTCTCTCTCTGCTCTCTATCCCCCAGCTCACTCTCTGCTCTCTCTATCTCCAGCTCACTCTCTGCTCTCTCTATCCCCCAGCTCGCTCTCTGCTCTCTCTATCCCCCAGCTCACTCTCTGCTCTCTCTATCTCCCAGCTCACTCTCTGCTCTCTCTATCCCCCAGCTCACTCTCTGCTCTCTCTATCTCCCAGCTCACTCTCTGCTCTCTCTATCCCCCAGCTCTCTCTCTGCTCTCTCTATCCCCCAGCCCGCTCTCTGCTCTCTCTATCCCCCAGCTCGCTCTCTGCTCACTCTATTCCCCAGCTCACTCTCGGCTCTCTCTATCCCTGATGTGTTGATGCTACTTCAGGAGTAGTTTGAAGCAATGGGAGATAACCTGCCCAAGTTCCCTTGATGGAGGAGGTGAAGCCTCGATCTGACTGATATTATGGTGCTGTGCTGTGTGAAACATCTCTCACCTTGCCCAGTGTGGAGAAACTCAGCTGGAATACGAAGGATAGAATCTCCACCAGGTCCATACTTCGGGTCTGGAGGGGAAAGAGAGAGAAACAGAAACATTCGGATCGCTGATCAAATTTATAATTGGTTGAACTGACACTGAGAGACTCCCAGATGTAGCAGCAATGCCCAGTCCCACAAGCACCGGGCCCTCTGCAGTATTTCCCCCTCAGTTGCCAGGATTCAAGTCCGCTCCCAGACATCGAGTGTTGGCAGGCTGTTTGACCATGGGGGGGCACCACACAGCTGAGCCAAACCTCGCCCGTGTCTATTCCAGCAGGAGTCAGTGGATAGTGATCAGGAGCAGGAACTCCTGGCTGATTTTCCCCCTCCCCATCCCAGGAGCTTGCAGGTGAATTGTAAAGAGAGAGAGAGACTCGCTTGTCTACAGCGCCTCTCACCACCACCGGACCTTCCAAAGCGCTTTGCAACCAAAGATGTACTTTTTTTTTTGACGTGTAGCCACTGTTGCAACGTAGGAAAGGCGGCAGCCGATTTGCGCACAGCAAGCTCCCACAAACAGCAATGTGACAATAAATCTGTTTTAGTGTTGGTTCGAGGGATAAATATTGGCCAGGACACCAGGGAGAGCTCCTCCGCGTCATGCTCTCTCTCCTCCGAGTTCACTCGCCTCCTCTCCTCCCTTAATCTCCTCCTTCACGGAAACTCCTCGACCCATACTCACGGCCACCCCCTCGACCTTGTTCATCTCTCGTGGCCTCGCTACTCCCATCGTGCCAATCGCAGATAAGACCATCTCTGACCATTTCCTCGTATCGCTCTCCGCCCACACACCCCTTCGCCCCCCCGCCCCCGCCACCCAACCCCACTTCCTTCTGTGTCCGCCCCTGTAAAAAAAAAACTCTCTCCCAACTGCACTTGTGAAATCCCAACTGTCCAGCCTTCGGCCCTCCATTCACCACGACATTTCTGCAGCTACCGATCTGCTCACCCACACCCTCACCATCATCTTTGATGCCCTAGTCCCTATTAAAACATTTACTATCTCTCTCACCCTGGCCGTTTCCCCCGAGTACGGCCCTCACTTTCGCTCCCTTAAGTCCAAGGGACGCAGACTTGAACGGATATGGCGGACAACTGGTTTAGCCATTCACCGCCAGGTCTGGCTGGACCACATAAAGCATCATCGGGTCCTGCTCTCGCCTGCCAAAATTGCACACTATTCCAGAATCATTTTGGAATGCACAGAAAAACCCTGGCTTCTATTCTCCACTGCTATCTTCTTAAACCCCTCTCCCCCGTCTCCTCCACCCCACCTCCGACAACAAGTGTGAGGAGCTCATGGAGTTCTTTGTCTCTAAGATTGAGACCATCCGTTCAGCTGCCTCTGCCACTTCCCTTCCTTCCCCTAGCCCACCGGGCCAAACTTCCTCTAAGGTTCCCCCCCTGCCCTAGCCCTGAACTCACATCTTTCTCCTGTTTCTCTCCGATCTCCCCTTACGGCCTCTCTGCGCTCATCTTGTCCATGAGACCCACTTCCTGCTCCCTCGACCCTATTCCCACCAAACTGCTGACCACCCAACTTCCCTATCTCTGTAATCGCCTCCAGCCCCACAACCACCCCCCACCCAGATATATCTGCGCTCCTCTAATTCTGCCCGCTTGAGCATCCCTGATTATAATCACTCAACTATTGGTGGCCGTGCCTCCTGTTGCCTCGTCCTTGAGCTCTGGATTTCCCGGCCTAAGCCTCTCCGCCTCTCTACTTCTCTTTCCTCCTTTAAGACGCTCGTTAAAACATACTTCTTTGACCAAGCTTTTGGTCACCTGCCTTAATTTCTCCTTATGTGGCTCGGTGTGAAATTTTTTGTCTTGTAATACTCCTGTGCAGCGCCCTGGGACGTTTTACTACGTTAAAGGCGCTATATAAATACAAGTTGTTGTTGTTGTTGCTCTTCTTCGAAATAGCGGTCGTGGGATCTTTTACATTCACCCGAGGGGGGAGACAGGGCCTCGGTTTAACGGCTCATCTGAAAGACGGCATTTCCGACAGTGCAGCACTCCCTCAGCACTGCACTGGGAGTGTCAGCCTGAATCTGGCGCTCAAGTCTCTGGAGTGGGGACTTGAGCCCACGACCATTCTGACTCAGAGGCGAGAGTGGCTACCCACTGAGCCACTGGCTGACACTGAGGGCCAAGACAGTCAGACAAGCTGCAAAACCGTTAATAGAGTGGGGGGAAGGGGTTGACAGAGTAGATGCTGAGAGGTTGTTTCCCCTGGCTGGGGAGTCTTGAACTAGGGGGCATAGTCTCGGGATAAGGGGGTGGGGCCATTTAAGACCGAGATGAGGAGGAATTTCTTCACTCAGAGGGTTGTGAATCTTTGGAATTCTCTGCTCCAAATGGCTGTGCATGCTGAGTTGTTGAGCACATTCAAGGCTGAGATAGATAGATTTTTGGGCTCTGGGGGAATCAAGGGATATGGGAATTGGGTGTGAAAGGTCTGGACAAACTAGATGCAGGAAGAATGTTCCCGATGGCGGGGGAGTCCAGAACCAGAGGTCACAGTCTAAGGATAAGGGGTAAGCCATTTAGGACTGAGATGAGGAAGAATTTCTTCACCCAGAGAGTGGTGAACCTGTGGAATTCTCTACCACAGAAGGTAGTTGAGGCCAAGTCATTAAGTATATTCAAGAAGGAGTTAGATATATTTCTTAAAGCTAAAGGTATCAAGGGACATGGGGAGAAGGCAGGTACAGGGTACTGAGTTTGGATGATCAGCCATGATCTCATTGAATGGCGGAGCTGGCTCGAGGGGCCGAATGGCCTACTCCTGCTCCTATCTTCTATGTTTCTATGAAAGTGGGGCTGAGGTGGAAGATCAGCCCTGATCTTATTGAATGGCGGAGCAGGTTCGAGGGGGCCGTGTGGCCGACTCCTGCTCCTAATTCTGATGTTCTTACGTTCTAACATTCTTACACAGAGAAAGACACACTGTTCCCCCCACAATGTGACAGGAATTGTCGCGACACCCGTCTTACCTCGGCTGTGTGCAGATACTGGAGCATAAAGTACCAGAGCTGGGAGCAAGTGTCCAGCAGCAGAAACTGGAACCCGGCTGAGGTGATGCAGGGAGCCTCCGTCCCTTCACTGCAAGAGAAAGAGAGGGAGAGAGAATGAAAGCAAACACTGTGGGGAAACCAGGAAGCAGCAGTGAGACGGGTAGATGCTGAGAGGTTGTTGCCCCTTGGCTGGAGAGTCTAGAACCAGGGTGGGGGGGGCACAGTCTCAGGATAAGGGGGTCGGCCATTTAGGACTGAGACGAGGAGGAATTTCTTCCCTCAGAGGGTGGTGAATCTTTGGAATTCTCGACTCCAAAGG
>JASTWF010000129.1:377902-387902 GCA_030390025.1 Squalus acanthias | reverse complement strand
TTTCACAGCCTCAGGACGTCCCAAAGATCTTTACAGCCAATGAAGTACTTTTTGAAGTGGAGTCACTGTTGTAATGTGGGAAATGCGGCAGCCAATTTTGCGCACAGCAAGCTCCCACAAACAGCAATGAGGTAATGACTAGATAATCTGTTTTAATGATGTTGATTGAGGGAAGAAATATTGGCCAGGACACCGGGGAGAACTCCCCTCCTCTTCTTCGAAATAGTGGCCGTGGGATCTTTTACGTCCGCCTGAGAGGGCAGACGAGGCCTCGGTTTAACATCTCATACAAAAGATCGCACCTCCGACAGTGTGGCGCTCCCTCAGTACTGCACTGGGAGCGTCAGCCGAGATTGTGTCCTCAAGTTCGTGGATGTGGGTCTTGAACCCACGACCTTCTGGCTCAGAGACGAGAGTGCTGCCCACTGAGCCACGGCTGGCACAGCTATAAGAAAAGACTAGAGAATCTGGTGATATTTTTTCAGTAAAGACTGATCGGAGATCTGATAGAGGTGTTCAAATTTCTATGGGGCTTAATTAAGGTAAACCGAGAAAAAATTTTCTACTGGTTGGTGAACTGGTCATTAGAAGAAGCCATAAATTGAATTCAGGAGAGTTCTTTTTAATATGTTTAGGAATATCCTACCAGAAACGGTGGCGCAAGCAGCATCCGTGAAAGCTTTTAAAAGGAAAGTGGATAACTATGAGCCGGCGCAGGCGCGATGGGCCCAATGGCCTCAGTTTGTGGGGTAAGATTCGATGGTTCAATCTTCCCACCCTGTCTAGGCTGACACTCCCAGTGCAGTAGTGGGGGAGTGCTGCACTGCCGGAGGTGCCCTCTTTCGGATGAGACATTAAACCGAGGCCCCCGTCTCCCCAAAACTGGACACAATATTCGACCTGTGGCTTCATCGGTAATTTGTATAGGTTGAGTGCTATTCTTTTGCTTTTTGTACCCTTGCATCCCTGTTTGCGAAATCTAGCATCCAATATGCTTTTCTCGTTACAACTTTATATCAATTTGTCCTCCCACTTTAAAGAGCTGTGTATCTGAACCGGCAAGGCTCCCGCTCCCCTGCTCCTTTTCAAATCATAATAATGGCTCAGTTAATGACTCTCCTTCAAAGGTGATACGCTCCAATAATGGGAGATCACTTCTTGAGTGATGCTCTTAATTATCACCTCAAATTGCTCCCACAACCAGTGACAGACCTGTACCTGCTAATGCTTCACCTTTGTGTTAAGCAGTTCCAAGGACATAATTTAGAAGATCACTGCTTGGTGCCTTTTCACTGTTTAATTTGACGCTAAATGAAATTTCACCTCTCCTCAACCAAGGCCTTGGCTCAGTAGGTAGCACTCTCGCCTCTGAGTCAGAAGGTCGTGGGTTCCAGAGACTTCAGGACAAAATCTAGGCTGACACTCCCACTCCCAGTGCAGTGCTGAGGGAGTGCTGCGCTGTCGGAGGTGCCGTCTTTCAGATGAGACGTTAAACCGAAGCCCCGTCTGCCCTCTCAGGTGGACGTAATAGATCCCACGGCCACTATTTCGAAGAAGAGCAGGGGGGAGTTCTCCCCGGTGTCCTGGGCCAATATTTATCCCTCAACCAACATCACTAAAAACAGACGATCTGGTCATTATCACACTGCTGTTTGTGGGAGCTGGCTGCGCGCAAATTGGCTGCCGCGGTTCCTACATTACCACAGCGACTGCACTTCGAAAAGTCCTTCATTGGCTGTGAAGCGCTTTGGGACGTCCTGAGGTTGTGAAAGGAGCTATAGAAATGCAAGTGTTTTCTTTCACAGTTATTTGCTGTAATCGCGGTGACCTGCACTCTCTCGTTCTTTGCCTGCGAGCCTGAACAATGGTTAGCAGGATGTCTGATCGTAGCTGAGCCTAAACCTGAACTTGGGGGGGGGGGTTCACTGGGTAGTGACCAGGAGTGGGAAGCCAGGGGTTGGTTTCGCTCCTTCCTCGTTCGGGTCATCGAGGTTAGGGAAAGCGTCCCTCAACGTTCCCGCTAAGCGGCGCGGCCGGTCAGCTGTCTGGCGGTCCCGCGCAGGCCGCTCACCAGCTTCTGAATGGGAGAATGGGCCGCGCAGCCCGTTAAAGGGGCCGCGCACCCAAAAATTTTTAGGGGGGGGGGGGGGGGGGGAACGTTCTTCGATCCTGTCCGAGATCAGCTAACGCAGCACGGAATGGAGATTGGAACCCCGGGGCGTTCCTGGACCGCGTGGGGGCAGCATCGGTTAAGCACCGAGCTGTTGGGAACGCTGCCTGTTCCGTACTCTGCAGCTAGAGGACAGAAATGCGAGCTTGGGAATGACGGCGAGACTCAAATCGCTGAGCAAATCCCCCGCAGTGACGGGATTGATTAAGGTGGCTGAGAGAACAGCAGGTGTGAGAAGTAGTTTGCGATGTTATTTCCAGCCATTACTTTCCTCCAGCTTAGTAAATGACATGTTACTGGTCGGCTCCGTGCTCGGGTTTTCATTAGCTCAAGTCCTAAAGGCACGGCAATAAGCCGATTTATCACCGGCATTCACCGCTAGCCGAGGCGGAACCCTCTCACCCATCAGTGTCCGCTGTCTGGGTTTAACCCTCTCACCCAACGAATGGGTTTAATCCACTCGCACACCTGTACCCAGGTTTAACTTTCTCACCCAACAGCCACGTTCAACACTCTCACCCACCTGTAACCCATTGCCTGTGCTTAACCCTCACACCTTGAGTACTGTGTGCAGTTTTGGTCGCCTTATCTGAGGAAGGATGTTCTTGCCATGGAAGGAGTTCAGCGAAGATTCACAAGGCTGATACCTGGGATGGCAGGAATGACATATGAGGAGAGATTGGGTCGATTGGGCTTATACTCGCTGGAGTATAGAAGAATGAGAGGAGATCTCATTGAAACATATAAAATTCTGACAGGTCTGGACAAACTAGATGCAGGAAGAATGTTCCCGATGGTCGGAGAGTCCAGAACCAGGGGTCATAATCTAAGGATAAGGGGTAAGCCATTTAGGACAGAAATGAGGAAGAATTTCTTCACCCAGAGAGTGGTGAACCTGTGGAATTCTCTACCACAGAAGGTAGTTGAGGCCAAGTCATTAAATATATTCAAGAATGAGTTAGATATATTTCTTAAAGCTAAAGGTATCAAGGGATATGGGGAGAAAGCAGGGACAGGGTACTGAGTTTGGATGATCAGCCATGATCTCATCGAATGGCGGAGCAGGCTCGAGGGGCCGAATGGCCTATTCCTGCTCCTATCTTCTATGTTTCTATCCACTCAGCAGGTTTAACTTCTCATTTACCTGCATGACCACGCTGACCATTGATCACTGCCCACGCAGTGATTAACTCAGTCATCCCAGGATTAAGCCTACATACAAAGCAGGGATTGCACTTTATGGGGGAAGATTTTCCTTAAAATCACTCTCGGGATGAAGGCGTCGCTGGCAAGGCCAGCGTTTATTGCCCATCCCTAGTTGCCCTTGAGAAGGTGGTGGTGAGCCGCCTTCTTGAACCACTGCAGTTCGTGTAGTAATGGTACTCCCACAGTGCTGTTAGGTAGGGAGTTCCAGGCTTTTGACCCAGCGACCATGAAGGAATGGGCGATTTATTTCCAAATCGGGATGGTGTCCGAGTTGGAGGGGAACTTGGAGGTGATGGTGTTCCCATGCGCCTGCTGCGCTTGTCCTTCTAGGTGGTGGAGGTCGCGGGTTTGGGAGGTGCTGCCGAAGAAGCCTTGGCGAGTTGCCGCAGTGCATCTTGTAGATGGTACACACTGCAGCCACGGTGGAGGGAGTGAATGTTTAAGGTGGTGGATGGGGTGCCAATCAAGCGGGCTGCTTTATCCTGGATGGTGCCAAGCATCACGAGTGTTGTTGCAGCTGCACTCATCCAGGCGAGTGGAGAGTATTCCATCCCACTTGTGCCTTGTAGATGGCGGAGAGGCTAATGGATTGCCGGGGTTCAGGAAATACCGGACAAATTAGGCGGGGGGGAAAAGTGCAAACCCAACAAGCAAAGCCCATTGATTCCCTGTCCATTCACTGAAGTGGGGTTAAATAAATAGAACAAATCAGAACACTCGTTAACTATGGCCAGTCGGAGAGATGGAACATGAACCAGTCAACCAGTGCAAATGGAACTATCCAGGACTGAAATGAAGTTTTTCCTGACATAAAACTGTCTTTTGTCTCTATGGGTAGTGTTTTTCACTTGGAGGCCTCAGCCTCTGTCCGAAGCCTGGTGCTGGGAGTTGATGTCCTGCCCAGAGCCATCACTCTTGTCGGCTGAAGCAAGTTGCCAACTCCACCCGTGCCTGCAGTTGCCACGACACCCACGGTCAGAGCATGTGCAGAATCTGGCACCGTGCTCGCAAGTCAACCATTAAAGGCGGGTCTAGTCTCCGGTTACTGTTGCCCCAAATGGTTTCAAAACAAGCAGGAGCATGAATTTTGCAACCGGTTTTTTAAGGGTAAGATTTCACGATAAAGCTATTAGCAATTTTTTTTTTTTAAACTTCAGAGAAAGAGGAAAGAAAGACAGAGGCGATGATTAGGGGTACGGTAGCATAGTGGTCATGTTGCTATGTTACTGGACTAATAATCCACAAATACGAGTTCAAATCCCATCACGGCAGCTGGGGAATTTAAAATCAATCAATTAAATAAAAATCTGGAATAAAAAGCTACTGTCAGTAATGGTGACCATGAAACTTCCGGACTGTCGTTAAAAAAAACACATCCGATTCACTAATGTCCTTTAGCGAAGGAAATCTACCGTCCTTACCCGGTCTGGCCGATAAGTGACTCCAGACCCACGGCAATGTGATTGACTCTTAACTGGCCTCTGAAATGGCCGAGCGAGCCGCTCAGTTGTATTTGAGGCGGCGGCTCACCACCACCACCACCACCTCGAGGGCAAGTCGGAGAGTCCAGAACCAGGGGTCACAGTCTAAGGATAAGGGGTAAGCCATTTAGGACAGAAATGAGGAGGAATTTCTTCACCCAGAGAGTGGTGAACCTGTGGAATTCTCTACCACAGAAGGTAGTTGAGACCAATTCATTAAATATATTCAAGAATGAGTTAGATATATTTCTTAAAGATAAAGGTATCAAGGGATATGGGGAGAAGGCAGGGACAGGGTACTGAGTTTGGATGATCAGCCATGATCTCATCGCATGGCGGAGCAGGCTCGAGGGGCCGAATGGCCTACTCCTGCTCCTATCTTCTATGTTTTCTATGTTTCCACATCCCGTGAATGGAAAAAAAAAAGCAGCCGAGAATTCGAAAACAATGATTGCGCAGCTAATGTAGGCAAGGGAAACACTAATTATTAACTTTCCAGGAACCGTAAAACATTTCCCCGTCACTTCATTCCAAATTCTTCCAACTTTCATCGTATTAATCATTCTCAGGAGGTGGGCGTTGCTGGCAAGGCCGACATTTATTGCCCATCCCTGGGAAGATGGTGGTAGGCTTCTGGAACCGGTAGCGGTTTGGCACAACTGAGCGACTTGCTTGGACACTTCCGAGGGCGGTTAAGAGTCAACCGTGGGAGGTTAATTGGGAAAATATTAAACGGCTCAGATGAAGTAAATCCCTGAATATCACTTCCAAATAAGGCAGGAGAGCGGTTATAAATATAAACCACCAAAAAAAGAACTTAAATCAGATACACGGATGAAGTTCTTCACACAAAAGGTGAGATATGTCTGGAATAAGCTACTCAGCAGCTAGGAGAGATGCAGATTTTAGTGGCGCTCAAAACATAGTTGGATGCCAGGATGGAAGAGTTTAAATACTAAAGGGATGAGCTTCGATGGAACCAAGAGTCTTTTCTCGCCCTTCGCTGTTCCTATATTCTGACGTTCAGCTAACGACCTGCCCCCTGACTGCTCATCACACTGTGTCGACCAAGCATGTACAGTAAAGTTACGATGACGCGGACCCACCTCCCAGCGTTCCATAGCGTACTTGTCCAGCGAGGTGATGTCTCGAGCGTGCTTGTCGGGTCCCAGCTGGCTCGTGTCATCCGCCCAGGCTTTGCCCCTGCCAGAACACGGCACAATTGGTCAGTGTTTGTAACCGTCACAGCCCCTGATCGCTCAGCAAACACATGTAGACATTTACACAAACATATGGGCATTCACCACAGCTCCTAATCACCAGCAATAGCTCATGGACATTTACACAAACATATGGGCATTCACCACAGCTCCTAATCACCAGCAATAGCTCATGGACATTTACACAAACACATGGGACATTCACCACACAGCTCCTGATCACCAGCAATAGCTCATGGACATTTACACAAACACATGGACATTCACCACACAGCTCCTGATCACCAGCAATAGCTCATGGACATTTACACAAACACATGGGACATTCACCACACAGCTCCTAATCACCAACAATAGCTCATGGACATTTACACAAACACATGGGACATTCACCACACAGCTCCTAATCACCAACAATAGCTCATGGACATTTACACAAACACATGGGACATTCACCACACAGCTCCTAATCACCAACAATAGCTCATGGACATTTACACAAACACATGGGACATTCACCACACAGCTCCTGATCACCAGCAATAGCTCATGGACATTTACACAAACACATGGGACATTCACCACACAGCTCCTGATCACCAGCAATAGCTCATGGACATTTACACAAACACATGGACATTCACCACAGCTCCTGATCACCAGCAATAGCTCATGGACATTTACACAAACACATGGACATTCACCACACAGCTCCTGATCGCTCAGAATTAACCCATGGGGGCACACACACACACATCCAGTCACCCAGCAATACCACCCGCGCACCCACCACGGCGAGACTATCGACAAGTACCGTTTTCTTAATTATTTTGTCTGACCGATCCCACTTTCTTTCCTCCAACCTGCATCCTGCGAGTCAGAGCAAAGATGTTACTAAGCCCGCAGTCTACTACAGAGCCCCGGTAGCTGCCAACGGTGCAGAGTTCGCTGATCTCAGCCTAGGGCTGGGGCAGAGCTGTAGCAATTGGTGTCAGCGCCCTGGGCTAGGGAGACAAAAAGTGACCGCGGGCCCTGCTCTTGATTGCTGTCCGGTGAGTCCTACCGTGGGCCCCACACGCGCACCTTCCGATACAGATATGGCCCTTTGATGTTAGATGCTCACGTCGAGGCCTTCTGCTGTCACCCGCACACTTGCCTGCTCGTCACCACAAGGACCTCCCCGCATCGGGCTGCTTTGGTGCACCCTCATGATCCTTTGCAGCCTTGGGATGTGGATTCAAATCCAGGCCCAAGTGCAAGAGTTCAGTTCCCAGTGGACGTGTAACCATAACACAAACCTACCACCGACACAGGACCAAATAGCAATCTTACTCAGAAAGGCCTCATAATGGCTGATGTAGGAAATGGAACAATGTCACAATAGTACAGCAAGGGTGCTCTTCGAAGGTTGCAGCAGTGTAGAGGGAGCTTTACTCTGTATCTAACCCGTGCTGTACCTGCCCTGGGAGTGTTTGATGGGACAGTGTAGAGGGAGCTTTACTCTGTATCTAATCCGTGCTGTACCTGCCCTGGGAGTGTTTGATGGGGCAGTGTACAGGGAGCTTTACTCTGTATCTGACCCGTGCTGTACCTGTCCTGGGAGTGTTTGATGGGGCAGTGTACAGGGAGCTTTACTCTGTATCTGACCCGTGCTGTACCTGCCCTGGGAGTGTTTGATGGGACAGTGTAGAGGGAGCATTACTCTGTATCTAACCAGTGCTGTACCTGCCCTGGGAGTGTTTGATGGGACAGTGTAGAGGGAGCTTTACTCTGTATCTAACCCGTGCTGTACCTGATCTGGGAGTGTTTGATGGGGCAGTGTAGAGGGAGCTTTACTCTGTATCTAACCCGTGCTGTACCTATCCTGGGAGTGTTTGATGGGACAGTGTAGAGGGAGCTTTACTCTGTATCTAACCCGTGCTGTACCTGATCTGGGAGTGTTTGATGGGACAGTGTAGAGGGAGCTTTACTCTGTATCTAACCCGTGCTGTACCTGATCTGGGAGTGTTTGATGGGACAGTGTAGAGGGAGCTTTACTCTGTATCTAACCTGTGCTGTACCTGCCCTGGGAGTGTTTGATGGGGCAGTGTAGAGGGAGCTTTACTCTGTATCTAACCCGTGCTGTACCTGCCCTGGGAGTGTTTGATGGGACAGTGTAGAGGGAGCTTTACTCTGTATCTAACCCGTGCTGTACCTGCCCTGGGAGTGTTTGATGGGACAGTGTAGAGGGAGCTTTACTCTGTATCTAACCCGTGCTGTACCTGCCCTGGGAGTGTTTGATGGGACAGTGTAGAGGGAGCTTTACTCTGTATCTAACCCGTGCTGTACCTGCCCTGGGAGTGTTTGATGGGGCAGTGTAGAGGAAGCTTTACTCTGTATCTAACTCGTGCTGTACCTGACCTGAATGCTTGATGCCCGAAACACAAAGTGTTCCATTTCCAGTATATGATTACATTTGATTGTAAATTGATTTTGTTAAACGCACGGTTATTTTCGAACAATGAAATTAACACTTGGGCAAGATACCATTGCTATGGTTACTAAAAGCACTGGCAACTTAATTGCTGCAAATTGAGATCGATTTGAGCATCGCCGTCCTCTCCACTGTGACAGGCCAACAGGAGCATCTGGAGGGGCGGCCCAGAGAGCACAGCGTTAGCGAGGTCGCAGTGCCAGTGTATAAAGGGGCACTGTCGTCGGGGATGGCTCATCTCTGGAATTGCACAGGAACGGGCTGCGACTGAATGGCAACAAGGTATCGAGAGGGTAATGCGGAGCCAGCCTGTTCCAGAGAATCAAATGTACTGAACAACTGGGGATATGACTACTGGAGTTGGGGAGGAAGAGAGAAAGGGTCGGAGGTGGGAATAAATGGAAACTGGCTGGCTGGTTGCTTTTGAGATGAGGAGGAATTTCTTCACCCAGAGAGTGGTGAACCTGTGGAATTCTCTACCACAGAAGACAGTTGAGTCCAATTCATTAAATATATTCAAGAAGGAGTTGGATATATTTCTTAAGGCTAAGGGGATCAAAGGATATGGGGAGAAGGCAGGGACAGGGTACTGAGTTTGGATGATCAGCCATGATCGCATTGAATGGTGGAGCAGGCTCGAGGGGCCGAATGGCCTACTCCTGCTCCTACCTTCTATGTTTTTATAAATTTCAAACTCCAGAAGAAACATCTGTTTTGAAAACACACACGCACGCACACACGTTCCCTCTAATTTTTGCGCGGTCCCTTTAAGGTCGGCCCATTCAGATTTTCACACAAGCTGCGGTTTCTTCCAAACAAAGGCCGTTGTGCGGCCTGAGCGGGACCTCCAGACTGCGGCCGCGCGGCTTTTAAAAAAATTCATTCATGGGATGTGGGCGTCGCTGGCAAGGCCAGCATTTATTGCCCATCCCTAGTTGCCCTTGAGAAGGTGGTGGTGAGCCGCCTTCTTGAACCGCTGCAGTCCGTGTGGCGAAGGTGCTCCCACAGTGCTGTTAGGGAGGGAGTTCCAGGATTTTGAACCAGCGACGATGAAGGAACGGCGATATACTAAGTCAGGATGGTGTGTGACTTGGAGGAGAACTTGGAGGTGGTGGTGTTCCCATGTGTCGGCTGCCCTTGTCCTTCTAGGTGGAAGAGGTCGCGGGTTTGGGAGGTGCTGCCGAAGAAGCCTTGGCGAGTTGCTGCAGTGCATCTTGTAGATGGTACACACTGCAGCCACGGTGCACCGGTGGTGGAGGGAGTGAATGTTTAAGGTGGAGGATAGGGTGTCAATTAAGTGGGCTGCTTTGTCCTGGATGGTGTCGAGCTTCTTGAGTGTTGTTGGAGCTGCACTCATCCAGGCAAGTGGAGAGTATTCCATCACACTCCTGACTTGTGCCTTGTAGATGGTGGAAAGGCTTTGGGGGAGTCAGGAGGTGAGACACTCGCC
>JASTWF010000129.1:277902-372902 GCA_030390025.1 Squalus acanthias | reverse complement strand
CACTGTCCTTTCCCCCTCTGGGACTGGGTGGTGCAGTGGGTCAGACACTGTCCTTTCCCCCTCTGGGACTGGGTGGTGCAGTGGGTCAGACACTGTCCTTTCACCCTCTGGGACTGGGTGGTACAGTGGGTCAGACACTGTCCTTTCACCTTACACAAGTTGAATTGATTGAATTAAGTGAGTTTGTGATAACTGTGGCTCTGTATATTCACTTGTTGGTGAAATAAAGCAGCTTAATGATTTCTTGTTCCAACTTTGATGAGACTGAAGAGATACATATGTGGGGACAGATGCGAAAGATATGAGTATCTGGTTCAGATCCCAAGGGGAGGAGAGGAGTTTACTATTTACATGCCTGGTTTACTCCATCATGTACATTCCCCAGCGTTTATAGCGGGTGCGTTGTTGCTAACGCAATTTGCCCACTATACGCGTTGGGGTGGTTTATTCCCGCAACACTCAGCCCCTTATGATTAATCTAAAATTTTAAGACGACAGTTAAATGCTCTTTGAGAAATTAAGATGAGTAAAATCCGTCGGGAAACGGTGGATCCTGGTGGCCGTACTGCAGTGTAGATGGAAGGTTATCAGCCGGCTATGTTTTACTTTGGAGCTTAACGAGGTGCTACTTACTTAATTGAACATGTCTGTTCCTGCAGTCCGTGTTGAGTAGCGCAATCTATAACCCGACACCAGTTAGAGCTAATTAAGTATAACAGGTAATTGGACCTTAAAGCGCGAACGACTCGCTGAACACCCGTCACCGCCCAAAATACCTGACGCCCTTCGCATGACTTTATAATTGACTATAATGGAAATGGCAAATGGTTTCCGCTATTTGCCTGATTCAAACGTGGCCGATTTTAGTGGTGGGGACTGGAGTTTGATATTGGGCAATATGAGCACACCCCGAAACACAAGACACACACACACAGCGGTTACAGGAGTATCAGCTTGGCTCAGTGGGTAGCACTTGCACCGGCTGTGTCAGAAGATTAGGAGTTCGAGCGCCAGAGACTTGCGCACATAATCGCGGCTGGATTCCGTGGTACAATTCCAAGAAGTAGTGAAGAAAGACTTGCATTTATATAGCGCCTTCCACAACCTCAGGACGTCCCAAAGCACTTTACAGCCAATGAAGTACTTTTGAAGTGTCGTCACTGTCGTAATGTAGGAAACATGGCAGCCAATTTGCGCACAGCAAGCTCCCACAAACAGCAATGTGATAATGATCGGATCGTCTGTTTTTTTTAAAGTGATGTTGATTGCGGGATAAATATTGGGCAATACACCGGGGAGAACTCCCCTGTTCGTCTTCAAAATGGCGCCATGGGATCTTTTACAGCCACCTGAGGTGGGAGACGGGGCCTCGGCTTAACGACTCATCTGAAAGACGGCACCTCCGACAGTGCAGCACTCCTGCACTCTACTGCACTGGGAGTGTCAGCCTGGATTTATGTGCTCAAGTCCCTGGAATGGAACTTGAACCCACAACCTTCTGACTCAGAGGCGAGTGTGCTACCCACTGAGCCATGGCTGACACAGTGGGGGAGTTTCCTCAGTGTCCTGGTTCATTCCTCAAACCTACACCATCAAAACCACAGTGACTGCTCATACATCTCAGTGCTGTGCGTGATACCTTGCAGCGTGCTGTGTTTGCCTACAAAACAACAGTGACTATATCTTTATTTTACTGCTGTACCTATGTGACTATCTAAGGCAAGACTCAAACTTGAAACAACCGTTCAATCCTGCGTGACATGCTTTTGGTGCCACTCTTACTCTATCACCTCCAACTACTCCATTGGCAGGATAGGCGCACCAACGTCAGTGTTCTCGCTCAGGCCAACAGCCCCAGCATCGACGCTTTGACCACGCTTGATCAGCTCCGATGGACGGGTCACATTGTCCGCATGCCCGATACGAGACTCCCAAAACAAGCGCTCTACTCGGAGCTCCGGCACAGTAGGAGAGCCCCAGGTAGGCAGAGGAAATGCTTCAAGGACACCCTCAAAAGCCTCCTTGAAAAAGTGTAACATCCCCACCGACACCCGGGAATCCCTGGCCCCAGACCGCTCAAAGTGGAGGAGAAGCATCCGGGAAGGCGCAGAACACCTCGAGTCTCTTCGCCGGGAGCAAGCGGAAGCCAAGCGCAAACAGCGGAAGGAGCACACATCAACCCAAGCACCCCACCCACCCGCCCCTTCAACCACCGTCTGCCCCACCTGTGACAGAGACTGCAGGTCCCACATTGGACTCATCAGTCACCTGAGAACTCATCTATAACTACATAAGAAGTAGGAGCAGGAGTAGGCCATATGGCCCCTCGGGCCTGCTCCGCCATTCAATAGGATCATGGCTGATCCGAACCTAGACTCACGTCCACTTCCCTGCCCGCTCCCCATAACCCTTAATTCCCTTATCAGCTCGGAAACTGTCTATCTCCGTTTTAAATTTATTTAATGTCGCAGCTTCCACAGCTCTCTGAGGTAGCAAATTCCATAGATTTACTACCCTCTGAGTGAAGAAGTTTCTCCTCATCTCAGTTTTGAAATGACAGCCCCTTATTCTAAGATTATGCCCCCTAGTTCTAGTCTCACCCATCAGTGGAAACATCCTCCCCGCATCCACCCGATCAAGTGTGGTTTTTTAGCGTGGAAGCAAATCATCCTCGGTTCTGAGGGACTGCCTGAGAGAGAGAGAGATCACCAGCGCAGATGTGGATCCACCAGTATTCAACGTTAAAGTATTATACAGCTCAAAATCACAGAATCACAGAATCCCCACAGTGCAGATAGAGGCCATTTCGGCCCATCGAGCCTGCACCGACACATATCCCACCCTATCCCCGTAACCCCACGTATTTAATCCCCCTAACACTAAGGGTCAATTTTATCATAGCCAAATCAACCTAACCCGCACATCTTTGGACTGTGGGAGGAAACCGGAGCACCCGGAGGAAACCCACGCAGACACGGGGAGAATGTGCAAACCCGAGGCCGGATTCGAACCCGGGTCCCTGGCGCTGTGAGGCAACAGTGCTAACCACTATGCCACCGTGTTGCCCCTAAATATCCATGTTTAGAAGGGCTTAGTCTATAAACTTGCTGCCGACTGCTTTTCACAGGTCAAGCGGACACGGTATGAAAATTACATCACTAAAACAGATTATCTGGTCATTTATATCATTGCTGTTCGTGGGATCTTGTCGCGCTCAAAATGGCCGCCCCGCTTCCCGACATGGCTACACTTAAAAAAAAAAAGTACTTCATTGGCTGTGAAGCACTTTGGGATGTTCCTGAGCTCAAGAAAGGCGCGATGGAAATGCAGTTCTTTCACAAGAAAAGCAGTGGATAGTTTTGTTTCAATTAATTCCAGCATCAGTCGCCTTTTCTTCTACCTCAGCAAGCAGTCGGTTACCGGGCGGACCTACAAAGGGTGCGACACCGTCGACGGAAGGTCTACCTGATCCCGTGGGATTCCCGCCAGGGTCGAGTTAGGTTGGAATGACCCCCCTCGCCGTCTGAGCTCGCAGCTAGTGACTGTGGGACTGTGCCTGGGGCACCCAGTCACTGCCAGCAGCAGCAGCAGGAGGAGGAAACTGGCTTCAGTAAAACTGGCTGATACCTGGGATGGCACGAATGACGTATGAGAGAGATTGGGTCGATTGGGCTTATACTCGCTGGAGTATTAGAAGAATGAGAGGGAATCTCATCGAAACATATAAAATTCTGACAGGTCTGGACAAACTAGATGCAGGAAGGATGTTCCCGATGGTCGGAGAGTCCAGAACCAGGGGTCACAGTCTAAGGATAAGGGGTAAGCCATTTAGGACAGAAATGAGGAGGAATTTCTTCACCCAGAGAGTGGTGAACCTGTGGAATTCTCTACCACAGAAGGCAGTTGAGGCCAATTCATTAAATATATTCAAGAATGAGTTAGATATATTTCTTAAGGCTAAAGGGATCAAGGGATATGGGGAGAAAGCAGGGACAGGGTACTGAATTTGGATGATCAGCCATGATCTCATCGAATGGAGGAGCAGGCTCGAGGGGCCGAATGGCCTACTCCTGCTCCTATCTTCTATGTTTCTATGTCTAAAAGGGTATTTAACAAGACGAATCACGGCAAAGCCATGGCTAACTGGACCGGATGTGGCAGGACAGTTACCGTTGGTTATCTTTCTTCACCCAGAAGGCTACGGCAGCCTGGGGCACGGGCTGATCCAAGAACAGCAGTCGCATCACGTAATTCCGAGCCAGCGCCGGCAGCTCCCTGAGGGAAGGAAGGAAGGAAACAAGAACGGTTTAGCGGGAACACTAAACACTTTAAGGGGTGAAATTTGACCTGGACGGGACGCAAAGCAGGCGGTATTGTATCGGTCACCTGTTATATACGCCCGGCCCCCGTGTTCGGGTCCGTTGACTTCGACAGCGCTCAATATTGGCCGTGTGGTTATAACAGGCGGCAAAAGCCATTCCGTCTGTTTTGCCTCCCCGCCTCTACCACCCCCACGGGGGGGAAAAATAAATCAGCCGGGCTGCTCTCCAGGGACTGCTCCTGGAAAGTGTGTGTGTGTGTGTGTGTGTGTGTGTGTGTGTGTGTGTGTGTGTGGTGGGGGGGGGGGCATCAGGCAAGAACAGGATCAAGCTTGGTTGTGTTGGCCTCACAAGTCAAGTACCCTTATGACACCGACTCCGCACAAAATCTCGGTCGACACTCCGGTGCAGTACCGAGCTCCGATGCACTGTCGGAGATGCTGCTTTTCAGGGTGAGACGTTAAACCGAGGCCCCCGTCTGCCCTCTCGGGTGGATGTAAAAGATCCCACGGCCACTATTTCAAAGAGGAGCAAGCAGCGTTCTCCCCGGTATCCTGGGCCAATATTTATCCCTCAACCGAAATCACTAAAAAAAAAAAATGATCTGGCCATTATCAAATTGCTGTTTGTGGGAGCTTTGCTCCGCACAATTTGGCTGCCTTGTTTCCTACATTACAACAGCGACTACACTTCCAAAGTACTTCATTGGCTGTGAAGCACTTTGGGACGTCCTGGGAAGGGGGAGCAAAGGAAAAGCCCTGCTTATTTGTAACCCTGCAAATCAACAGTGAGTCAGCAGGCAACGCAATGCAAAACACCATTCTCATAAGACACCGAAAGGCAGATACCAGCCAGAGACTGGGTGGTGTTTATTTCCCTGAGATTTGATCAGTGACAATTCAGTGGAGTTACTGCACATCCACGTGTTACCTCGGCGACAGGTTAAAGAAATTAAAGCTAGCTATCCCGACGACGCCATGGGTTAATACACCAATATATCACCCGGTGTGGTACTGAGCCAAATGGAGCAGGGAGATCCCAGGTTCAATCCCAAACCTCTAATTGGTTTAGCTTATCTAAGGTGGGGTGTTATAATTTGCCTCAGCGGCCCTGGGTTAGAGAGGGGAGGGAAGGTGTCATTTTAACCGCGCGGCACCCATTTTAACCGCGTGGCGCCCATTTTAACCGCGCGGCGCCCATTTTAACCGCACGGCGCCCATTTTAACCGGGCTGTGCCCTTACAGCCTTTAAAAAGGTCACGGCACAGTTAAAACGGAGAGCGAGGTCTCCCTTCCTAACTCAGGGCCGCGGAGGCTGATTGTAACCTCGCCTTACCTGAAGACAGCCAGGCATGTTGCCGGGTGGTTGTACAGCTTGTCGAGGATGGCCGGGCTGAGGCTCTTCATGTACTCGTGCAGGTTCTTGCACTTCAGCTTCTCTCGCTGCATGGTCGGCCTGGCGCAGGAGCACTGCCAGGGCCAGGGGGGGGAGGAAAAGAAACAGGTTAGCGAGTGCCAGGCGTGAAGCCAAATCTTGCTGCACAGACAGGCGGCCCGCTAAACAGGGAGCGGAGCCGCAGAGCGCGCCCTCGGCAGCGCGACGTCGCTCCTCGCGCCGTAAAGTGAACCGCGAACGTGGTTGCGCAGCGTTTGTCGAGCGGGGAGACACGTTACCCGCATGCACCAGGCCCACTGCCC
Source organism: Squalus acanthias (assembly GCA_030390025.1). NCBI lineage: Eukaryota > Metazoa > Chordata > Chondrichthyes > Squaliformes > Squalidae > Squalus > Squalus acanthias. The sequence goes on along the minus strand of JASTWF010000129.1, from coordinate 366,886 downwards.
GAAGTCACCCGAGCCAAAACTTCTGCAGCCAGAGAGTGGTGAGAATGTGGAAGTCGCTCCCACAGGGAGTGGTTGAGGCGAACAGCACAGATGCATTTATGGGGAAGCGAGACAAATACACATCTCGGCGAAGACGCAAAGAGGCTGCAGAGAGATATCGACAGGTTGAGTGAGTGGGCAAGAACGTGGCAGAGGGAACATGATGTGGCGAAGTGTGGAAGTTACGCACTTTGGTAGGAAAAAACAGAATCTATTTTAAATGGCGAGAGACTGGAAAATGTTGGTGTTCAGATGGACCTGGGTGTCCTTGTACACGAATCACAGAAAGTTAACATGCAGGTACAGCAAGCAATTCGGAAAGCAAATTGGTAATGTTAGCTTTTGTTACAAAAGGATTGAAATATAAGAGTAAAGACGTCTTACTGCAATTACGTAGGGTCTTGGTGAGACCACACCTGGAGTATTGTGTACAGTTTTGGTCTCCTTACCCAAGGAAGGATATACTTGCCATAGAGGGAGTGCAATGAAGGTTCATTAGATTGATTTCCGAGATGGGGGGGGATTGTCCTATGAGTAGAGATTGAGTAGACTAGGCCTATATTCTCCAGAGTTTAGAAGAATGAGAAGTGATCTCATTGAAACATACAAAATTCTTACAGGGCTTGACAGGGTCGATGCAGGGAGGATGTTTCCCCTGGCTGGGGAGTCTAGAACCAGGGCTCACCATCTCAGAATAAGGGGTCGGCCATTTAGGACTGAGATGAGGAGAAATTTCTTCACTCGGAGGGTGGTGAATCTTTGGAATTCTCTACCCCAGAGGGCTGTGGAGGCTCAGCCGTTGAGTATATTCAAGGCTGAGATCAATAGATTCTTGGACTCTGGGGGAATCAAGGGATGTGGGGATAGTGCAGGAAAGTGGAGTTAAGGTCGAAGATCAGCCATGATCTGACTGAATGGCGGAGCAGGCTTGAAGGGGCAAATGGCCGACTCCTGCTCCTATTTCTTATGTTCTTACACGAGGAAGAAAGGACCAGCAGAATATGCTGATAGGGTGTGAAGAAGTTAGGTGAGAGGAGGCTCGTGTGGAGCACAGAACCCGTCGGCCGAATGGCCTGTTTATGTGCTGCAAATTCGATGTCATTCTGTGCAACAGCCAAGTAATATATTCTCCCTCTCTGGAAAAAAGACTGAGGGGTGACCTGATAGAGGTCTTTAAGATTATGAACGGGTTCGATAGAGTAGACGTAGAGAAGATGTGTCCACTTGTGGGAGAGACCAGAAGTAGAGGCCTTAAATATAAGAGAGTCACTAATAAAACCAATCGGGAATTTAGGAGAAACCTCTTTATCCAGAGAGTGGTGAGAATGTGGAACTCGCTCCCACAGGGAGTGGTTGAGGCGAATAGAATAGATGCATTTAAGGGGAAGCTGGATAAGCACATGAGGGAGAAAGGATTAGAGGGCTATGTTGATAGGGTGAGGTGAAGTAGGGATGGAGGGGCTGGTGTGGAGCATAAACACCGGCACGGACCAGTTGGGCCGAATGGCCTGTTTCTGTAATTCTATGAATCCACAGAGCAGAATCTTCACCCTGTGGCCACATTCACCTGGAGAAGATCACGGGCCAACCATCCCGTGGTGCATTACAGGCACCGAAACAGTCAGTCGAGTGGAGAGAGAAAGGCTTGTCTTTATACAACACCCTCTGATACTTTAAAAAACACTTTTTTATTTGTTTATGGGATGTGGGCGTCGCTGGCAAGGCCGGCATTTATTGCCCATCCCTAATTGCCCTCGAGAAGGTGGTGGTGAGTACATAAGTAGGAGCAGGAGTAGGCCATACGACCCTTCGAGCCTGCTCCGCCATTCAATAGGATCATGGCTGATCCGAACCTAGACTCACATCCACTTCCCTGCCCGCTCCCCATAACCCTTCATTCCCTTATCAGCTACGAAACTGTCTATCTCCGTTTTAAATTTATTTAATATCGCAGCTTCCACAGCTCTCTGAGGTAGCAAATTCCATAGATTTACTACCCTCTGAGTGAAGAAGTTTCTCCTCATCTCAGTTTTGAAACGGCAGCCCCTTATTCTAAGATTATGCCCCCTAGTTCTAGTCTCACCCATCAGTGGAAACATCCTCCCCGCCTCCACCCGATCAAGCCCCCTCACAATCTTATATGTTTCGATAAGATCGCCTCTCATTCTTCTGTATTCCAATGAGTAGAGGCCCAACCTACTCAACCTTTCCTCATAAGTCAACCCCCTCATCTCCGGAATCAACCGAGTGAACCTTCTCTGAACTGCCTCGAGAGCAAGTATATCTTTTCTTAAATATGGAAACCAAAACTGTACGCAGTATTCCAGGTGTGGCCTCACCAGTACCCTGTATAGCTGAAGCAAGACTTCCGTGTGGTGAAGGTACTCCCACAGCGCTGTTAGGGAGGGGGTTCCAGGATTTTGACCCAGCGACGATGAAGGATCGGCCGATATACTTCCAAGTCAGGATGGTGTGAGACTCGGAGGTGGTGGTGTTCCCATGCGCCTGCTGCCCTTCACCTACAGTGGATCCCAGCTCTCAGAAACATCTCAAAGCCCTTCACGTACAGCGAATTACTTTGAAGTGCAGAGACGGTGTTACGAAGCTGTTTTGCACACAGCAAGATCCCACAAACAGCCACGGGAGGAATGCTCTGTTTTTTTGGCGGTGTCGGATCAGAGACGTGCTGGCCAGGACACCGGGAGAACTCTTAATACGATAGCAAAATACTGCGGATGCTGGAAATCCGAAATAACAACAGAAAACGCTGGAAAAACTCAGCAGGCCAGGCAGCATCCGTGGAGAGAGAAACAGAGTTAACGTTTCAGGTCGATGACCTTTCGTCAGAACTGGAAAAAAGCAGGAAATGAAATAGATTTTAAAGCAGGTTTAGGGCTGGGAAAAGGGGGAGGGGATGAAAGAACAAAAGGGAAGGTCAGTGATAGGATAGAAAGCAGGAGAGATTAAGAGACATTGAGAGATATTCAAGGCAAGAGGAGGTGGAAATGGGACAGGTTAAGAAACAAAGGATGGCTCTAGATGAAGTGTGAATTGCGCTGGCAGAATGAAAGACAGCTGTCATGTGGGAGAGAAGAAAAAAACTCAAAGAGTGTGGATAAAAAAAAAAATATATATATATGATAGGGGCCGGGGTTATGATCTGAAATTGTTGAACTCCATGTTGAGTCCAGAAGGCTGTAAAGTGCCTAATCGAAAGATGAGGTGCTGTTCCTCGAGCTTCCGCTGAGCTTCCGTGGAACAATGCAAGAGGCCGAGGACGGTGAGGTCTGAGTGGGAGTGGAGCGGAGAATTAAAGTGACAGGCCACTGGGAGCTCGGGGTCCCCCTTACGGACTGAGCGGAGGTGTTCCGCAAAGCGGTCACCCAATCTGCCTTTTTTTCTTCCCTCCCACACGGCAGCTGTCCTTCATTCTGCCAGCACAATTCACACTTCATCTAGAGCCATCCTTTGTTCCTTAACCTGTCCCATTTCCACCTCCTCTTGCCTTGAATATCTCTCAATGTCTCTTAATCTCTCCTGCTTTCTATCCGATCACTGGCCTTCCCTTTTGTTCTTTCATCCCCTCCCCCTTTTCCCAGCCCCTAAACCTGCTTTAAAATCTGTTCCATTTCCTGCTTTTTTCCAGTTCTGACGAAAGGTCTTCGACCTGAAACGTTAACTCTGTTTCTCTCTCCACGGATGCTGCCTGGCCTGCTGAGTTTTTCCAGCGTTTTCTGTTGTTACACCAGGAGAACTCCCGGCCTTTCTGCAAATAGTGCCATGGGGTCTTTCGCACCCATTTTAATGGGCAGGCAGGGCCTCAGTTTAGTCTCTCACCCGAAGGGCTGCACCTTCAACAATGTAGCACTCCCTCAGTGGTGTGCCGATTAATGTACTCAGCCTAGATTATGAGCAGGGTTGAGCCCGCAGTCCTCTGACTCAGACTTAAAACAGCTCCCCACTAAGCCAAGCTGACAGCACTTGCATTAGGTTTACTTAGCAAACGTCTACCAGTGCATTACTGGGAGACAGGAGGGAAATCTCCCGTAAACCACCGCACTTTAATGTTGCACGATACACTGCTCATGTAATAGTCAAATCATCAGCTCAAACTGCTGCCACCACTTACACAGTGACAGACCTGTACCCACCAGTACTGTACCCCAGTGTTATACAGAGACAGACCTGTACCCACCAGTACTGTACCCCAGTGTTATACAGAGACAGACCTGTACCCACCAGTACTGTACCCCAGTGTTACTGACAGACCTGTACCCACCAGTACTGTACCCCAGTGTTATAGTGACAGACCTGTACCCACCAGTACTGTACCCCAGTGTTATAGTGACAGACCTGTACCCACCAGTACTGGACCCCAGTGTTACACAGTGACAGACCTGTACCCACCAGTACTGTACCCCAGTGTTATACAGAGACAGACCTGTACCCACCAGTACTGTACCCCAGTGTTATACAGTGACAGACCTGTACCCACCAGTACTGGACCCCAGTGTTACACAGTGACAGACCTGTACCCACCAGTACTGTACCCCAGTGTTACACAGTGACAGACCTGTACCCACCAGTACTGTACCCCAGTGTTATAGTGACAGACCTGTACCCACCAGTACTGTACCCCAGTGTTATAGTGACAGACCTGTACCCAGCAGTACTGTACCCGTGTTATACAGTGACAGACCTGTACCCAGCAGTACTGTACCCGTGTTAGTGACAGACCTGTACGCACCAGTACTGTACCCCAGTGTTACAGAGACAGACCTGTACCCACCAGTACTGTACCCCAGTGTTATAGTGACAGACCTGTACTCACCAGTAATGTACCCGTTATACAGTGACAGACCTGTACCCATCAGTACTGTACCCGTGTTACAGTGACAGACCTGTACCCACCAGTACTGTACCCCAGTGTTACTGACAGACCTGTACCCACCAGTACTGTACCCCAGTGTTACACAGTGACAGACCTGTACCCACCAGTACTGGACCCCAGTGTTACACAGTGACAGACCTGTACCCACCAGTACTGTACCCCAGTGTTATAGTGACAGACCTGTACCCAGCAGTACTGTACCCCAGTGTTATAGTGACAGACCTGTACCCAGCAGTACTGTACCCCAGTGTTACACAGTGACAGACCTGTACCCACCAGTACTGTACCCCAGTGTTATAGTGACAGACCTGTACCCACCAGTCCTGTACCCCAGTGTTATAGTGACAGACCTGTACCCACCAGTCCTGTACCCCAGTGTTATAGTGACAGACCTGTACCCACAAGTACTGTACCCCAGTGTTAGTGACAGACCTGTACCCACCAGTACTGTATCCCAGTGTTATAGTGACAGACCTGTACCCACCAGTACTGTACCCCAGTGTTATACAGTGACAGACCTGTACCCACCAGTACTGTACCCCAGTGTTATAGTGACAGACCTGTACCCACCAGTACTGTACCCCAGTGTTATACAGTGACAGACCTGTACCCAGCAGTACTGTACCCGTGTTAGTGACAGACCTGTACGCACCAGTACTGTACCCCAGTGTTACAGAGACAGACCTGTACCCACCAGTACTGTACCCCAGTGTTATAGTGACAGACCTGTACTCACCAGTAATGTACCCGTGTTACAGTGACAGACCTGTACCCACCAGTGCTGTACCCTAGTGTTACAGTGACAGGCCTGTACCCACCAGTACTGTACCCGTGTTACAGTGACAGACCTGTACCCACCAGTGCTGTACCCTAGTGTTACAGTGACAGGCCTGTACCCACCAGTACCGTACCCGTGTTATACAGTACAGGTCTGTATAACTGTATAACACTGGGGTACAGTACAGGAAAATCAACGCTGGAGCACTCAAAGACCCCGCTAAGAAAGCCCTATTCAGCCTGCGCCTCACAACCAACCTGGCGACTCCCAGTGATTCAGAGACACAGAGTGCCCACAGCGCCTGGTCTGCACTCAAGGCCTCCATAATCAGCACCTGTGAAGAGACGCTCGGTCACTCAACCAGGAAACACCAAGACTGGTTCGACGAGAACGACCAGGAGATCCAGGAGCTAATAAGCCGCAAGCGCAAGGCATTCCTGATCTGGAAACAGCAACAGAACTCCAGAGCAAGAAAGCAGCTCTACAGACGCCTGAAGGCTGAGGTCCAACAAGAAACTCGTGACCTAAAGAACAGATGGTGGGTGGAGAAAGCGGAGGAGATCCAGCAGCTGGCCGACAACCACGACGTGCGTGGATTCTTTAGCGCAGTCAAGACCATCTACGGCCCAAGCACCCAAGGTCCTACCCCACTGCAGGCCAAGAACGGAGAGGTACTCATCAAGGACAGAGAGGCAGTCAGTGCCCGCTGGAAAGAGCACTTTGAAGATCTCTTTAACCGAGACTCAGTCTTCGACGCGAGTGTCCTCAACTCCATCCCGCAACATGCTACCCGCCACCATCTCAGCACAACCCCAGCCTGACATGATGTTGAAAAGGCCATCCAACAACTGAAGAACAACAAGGCCTCAGGAGCAGATGGAATCCCCGCCGAGGCGCTAAAACATGGCGGAGAAGCACTATTGGCGTGAATACATTAACTCATTTCTCTTATTTGGAAGGAGGAGAGCATGCCAGGGGATCTCAGAGACGCCGTAATCGTGACCATCTTCAAGAAAGGTGACAAGTCCGATTGCAGTAATTACAGAGGAGTCTCCCTGCTGTCTGCCACAGGGAAAATCATCGCAAGAATCCTCCTCAATCGCCTTCTCCCAGTGGCTGAAGAGCTCCTCCCAGAGTCACAATGTGGATTCCGCCCACTAAGGGGCACAATGGACATGATCTTCACCGCGCGTCTATTACAAGAGAAAGGCAGGGAACAGCACCAACCGCTGTACATGGCCTTCTTTGACCTCACAAAGGCCTTCGACACTGTTAACCATGAGGGATTATGGAGTGTCCTCCTCAAATTCGGCTGCCCTCAAAAGTTTGTCACCATCCTCCGCCTGCTTCACGACAACATGCAAGCCATGATCCTGACCGATGAATCCATCACAGACCCAATTCACGTACAGACCGGGGTCAAGCAAGGCTGTGTCATCGCACCAACGCTCTTCTCGATCTTCCTTGCTGCAATGCTCCATCTCACCCTCAGTAAGCTCTCCGCTGGAGTGGAGCTAATCTACAGAACAAACGGGAAACCGTTCAACCTCCGTCGCCTCCAGTCCAGATCCAAGGTTGTCCCATCCTCTGTCATCGAATTACAGTATGCAGACGACGCTTGCGTCTGCGCACACTCGGAGGTCGAACTCCAAACTATCGTCAACACCTTCACTGAAGTGTACGAGAGCATGGACCTTACACTAAACATCCCCTACCAACCTGCCCCCGCCACACAGTGCTGCCCTCTGATTATCAAAATCTACGACGAGGCCTTGGACAACGTGGACCGCTTTCCATACCTCGGGAGCCTACTGTCAACAAGAGCAGATGTCGATGACGAAGTCCAACACCGCCTTCAGTGTGCCAGTGCAGCCTTTGGTCGCCTGAGGAAGAGAGTGTTTGAAGACCTAGAGGTGTACAAAATTATGAGGGGCATAGATAGAAAGGAACTTTTCCCCTTAGTAGAGGGGTCAATAACCAGGGGGCATACTTTCAAGGTAAGGGGCAGGAGATTCAGAGGGGATTTGAGGAAAAACGTTTTCACCCAGAGGGTGGTTGGAATCTGGAACTCAGTGCCTGAAAGGGCGGTAGAGGCAGGAACCCTGACAAGATTCAAGAAGCATTTCGATGAGCTCTTGAAACGCCATAGCACACAAGGCTACGGACCAAGTGCTGGAAAATGGGATTAGAATAGACAGGGCTTGATGGCCGGCGCGGACACGATGGGCCGAAGGGTCTCTTTCTGTGCTGAATAAATCTATGACTCTATGACCAGGACCTCAAACCCAGCACCAAGCTCATGGTCTACAGAGCAGTAGTGATACCCGCCCTCCTGTATGCCTCAGAGACGTGGACCATGTACAGCAGGCACCTCAAAGCACTGGAGAGGTACCACCAACACTGCCTCCGCAAGATCCTGCAAATCCATTGGCAGGATAGGCGCACCAACGTCAGTGTTCTCGCTCAGGCCAACATCCCCAGCATCGAAGCTTTGACCACGCTCGATCAGCTCCGATGTACGGGCCACATCGTCCGCATGCCCGATACGAGACTCCCAAAACAAGCGCTCTACTCGGAGCTCCGACACAGCAAGAGAGCCCCAAGTGAGCAGAGGAAACGCTTCAAGGACACCCTCAAAGCCTCCTTGAAAAAGTGCAACATCCCCACTGACACCTGGGAATCCCTGGCCCAAGACCGCACAAAATGGAGGAGAAACATCCGGGAAGGCGCCGAACACCTCGTGTCTCTTCGCCAGGAGCAAGCGGAAGCCAAGCACAAACAGCAGAAGGAGTGCACGTCAACCCAAGAACCCCACCCACCCACCCCTTCAACCACCGTCTGCCCCACCTGTGACAGAGACTGTAGGTCCCGCATTGGACTCATCGGTCACCCGAGAACTCATTTTTCGTGTGGAAGCAAGTCATCCTCGATTCCAAGGGACTGCCGAAGAAGAAGACCCCAGTGTTACAGTGACAGACCTGTACCCACCAGTACTGTACCCCAGTTTCACACAGTGACAGACCTGTACCCACCAGTATGTCACCCTGTACACAGCACAAGTTTGGAAGGACAGAATCTAAACGTTTACTGGTGAGTCTACTTGAATTGTGAGAAATGCCCATTTGAAAATCTTCACCCCGCCCCCCCGTCACTGCAGGTCACTGGAATCTTACTGACATGACTGCCATTGCCCAAGAGGTCAACCACCGTACTCAGAGGGTTAAGCGGCGTCACAGATAGAATTTGCAATGACTGCATGGCGACGACCGTCAGATCTCCCCTCGGGTTCTGACCCTTCCACGCCTCAATGAAGCGATCTCCAATTTAAACTGCCAGCACTGCCTGAATATGGTAACACCCCATGGCAAATCTCTGCACTGCAGCTCTCCGCAGTCTCTTTGTATCTTCCTCACTTATTAATAGACACATAGCTGCCACTACTGTCCCGTCACCCATCACCTCTGTGCTCGCTGACCTACATTGGCTGCTGTCACCGGCAACGTCTCGATTTTAAAATTCTCACCCTTGTTTTCAAATCCCTCCATGGCCTCGCCCCTTCCTATCTCTGTTAGCTCCTCCAGCCCCACATCACTCCGAGATTGCTGCGCTCCTCCAATTCTGGTCTCTTGCGCATCCCGGTTTTAATCTTTCCACTATTGGCCTTCAGCTGCCTGGGTGTCCTTGTTCACCAGTCACGGGTGTCCTTGTACACCAGTCACTGAAAGCAAACTTGCAGGTGCAGCAAGCAGTTAGGAAGGTAAATGGTATGTTGGCCTTCATTGCAAGAGGATTTGAATACAGGAGCAAGGATGTCTTACTACAGTTATACAGGGCCTAGGTGAGACCACACCTGGAGTACTGTGTGCAGTTTTGGTCTCCTTACCTAAGAAAGGATATACTTGCCATAGAGGGAGTGCAGCGAAGGTTCACCAGACTGATTCCTGGGATGGCAGGACTGTCGTATGAGGAGAGATTGGGTCGACTAGGCCTGTATTCACTAGAGTTTCGAAGCATGAGAGGGGATCTCATTGAAACGTGTAAAATTCTGACAGGGCTCGACAGACTGGATGCAGGGAGGATGTTTCCCCTGGCTGGGGGGTCGAGAACGAGGGGTCACAGTCTCAGGATAAGGGGTAGGACATTTAGGACTGAGATGAGGAGAAATTTCTTCACTCAGAGGGTGGTGAACCTGTGGAATTCTCTACCACAGAAGCCTGTGGAGGCCAAGTCACTGAATATATTTAAGAAGGAGATAGACAGATTTCTAGACACAAAAGGCATCAAGGGGTATGGGGAGAGAGCGGGAATATGGCATTGAGATAGAGGATCAGCCATGATCATATTGAATGGCGGAGCAGGCTCGAAGGGCCGAATGACATACTCCTGCTCCTATTTTTCTATGTTTCTAAGCTCTGGAATTCCCTCTCTGCCTCACTACCTCTCTCTCTCCCTCCTTCAAGAAGCTCCTTAAAACCTAACTCTTTCCTGTCCTAATATCTCCTTATGTAGCTCGGTGTCAAATTTTGTCAGCTAACGCTTCAGTGAAGCGCCGTTGGGACATTTTAAATAGGTAAACGGCGTTATATAAACGCAAATAGCTGCTGATCCACGAGCCAGGATGGGAGAAAGGCTGTGACGAAGGAGGCCGCCTGATGCCGGCTCCGAGAAGGATCCAGTGGTGCGATGTTTTAAAACGAGGAGAGAAAAGACAGCGACCATATCTCAGAGTCTCAGATGATTGTGTTCGGCAGGAAATCCAGCATCCTGCTTAAGCGTCTCCAAAACAAACTATCAAGAGTTTCCGACTGCCTGATGTGGAATGCACATTCCGCCCCTGCAAGGCCACACCTCCATCTACCTAAGCCAAGAAATTCTTCAGAAAGAATTTGCATTGATATAACACTTTCACGACCTCACTACTTTTGAAGTCTACTCACGGTTCCAATTTCCGAAACCCTGAAGCCAACTTGTCCACAGGGAGATCCCACAAACAGCAAATCGACCATGACCAGATAATCTGGTTTTTTTTTAGTGATGACGGTTGAGGGATAAATATTGGCCAGGACACGGTTGGGGGGGAGCGGAACTGCCTTTCTCTTGTTCGAAATAGTGCCGTGGGATCTCTTACGTTCACCCGAGACGGGACCGCGGTTTAACGTCTCATCTAAAAGACTTAGAAACATAGAAAAATAGGAGCAGGAGTAGGCCGTTCGGCCCTTCAAGCCTGCTCCGCCATTCAATATGATCATGGCTGATCCTCTATCTCAATACCATATTCCTGCTCTCTCCCCATACTCTCTTGTCTAGAAATCTATCTATCTCCTTCTTAAATATATTCAGTGACTCGGCCTCCACAGCCTTCTGTGGTAGAGAATTCCTCAGGTTCACCACCCTCTGAGTGAAGAAATTTCTCCTCATCTCAGTCCTAAAGGTCCTACCCCGTATCCTGAGACTGTGACCCCTCGTTCTAGAACCCCCCAGCCAGGGGAAACATCCTCCCTGCATCCAGTCTGTCTGGCCCTGTCAGAATTTTATACGTTTCAATGAGATCCCCTCTCCTTCTTCTAAACTCTAGTGACTACAAGCCTAGTCGACCCAATCTCTCCTCATACGACAGTCCTGCCATCCCAGGAATCAGTCTGGTGAACCTTCGCTGCACTCCCTCTGTGGCAAGTATATCCTTTCTTAGGTAAGGAGACCACCTCCGACAGTGCAGCACTCCCTCAGCACTGCACTGGGAGCGTCAGCCGAGATTTTGTGCTCAAGTTTCCGGAGTGGGACTTGAACTCACAACCTTCTGACTCAGAGGCGAGAGTGTTACCCACTGAGCCACAGCTGACACCAGACTGGCAAGGCTTAGGGGGCCCCAAGTAAGTGCAGCGATAACGCAGTAACTGAACCAGCTAAAACCGCCCGAGGTCATACGCGAGGCCGTCTAAATCCAAAACTTCCGGCAACCTGAAGTGGGCATGGAATCCCCGACCGATTTGACTGCTCTTGGTACCTTTGGAACTTGGCTGAGTGCGAGCCCTCTCCCCATAAAGCGTTCTTCTGATTGCAAAGGATAATAATATTTATATTAATTAATAGCATACCTACACCTATAACCAGTGTTTTGGTTGTGTAATAATTGAAAACTAATAAATATCCATTGCTTTATGGTAACTGTTCAGTCCAAATTTTAGGATCTTTACTGTAGTTTCGAAGATCCCAACCTGCGATTCCAATTCTTTTCCCACAGAAACCAGTGGCCTTGCCTATAGTATACAAAGAGGCTGCTGTTCCACTGGATGTGATTTGTGTGGGCTTGCAGCCCTTTCATATTTTACAGGCCTAGCCAAACTCACCAGTGACTGAGTGAGTCCAATTTAGCTCCTTATTACAAGGAGACCAAACAAGTTATAACTAGTGTTGGGTGAAATGTGTCTGCAAGCTGCAATCCCATTGCTTTAACTGTGGAAAAACCCCACAAAGCCCTGTTTGCACACCATTAAGTTACATAATACTTATTGTTAATAATAAGCAAAAATTGCAACACGTTGGCTTTCCCCCTCCTCTTTGTTTTACCTGAACAGGGACTTTCCAGTCTTGACAAAGTAAAGGCTATTAAACAGCGCACGCTGCCAGACTTGCACGGTTCCTGTGGGGTTGCAGGAGGCCCAAGCCCAGGATCAGGCCCCGTTCACATAGCAACCGCGCCGCGTGATGACGTCACCGGCGTGGCCGATAGACCGGTTTCACACTGACGTCACCTCCATCTACGAGACTTCCGGCTCCCCATTCTCAAATCGTCCCCGGCGCTCTGCAACAGATTTCCCTTGCTCAACCTTAACTTTTAGGTTCCGTCCTCTGCACCAATTTGCAGCCTCACTGGAACAAATGACTTTAGCTCTTTCCCCCCACCACATTTTCTTTCTTGGAGTACTACGTATTATGCAAAAGCAAAATACTGCGGAGGCTGGAAATCTTAAATAAAAACAGAAAATGATGGAAATATTCAGCAGGCCAGACAGCATCTGTGGAGAGAGAGAGAGTGAGAGAGAAAGAGACAGAGTTAACGTGTCAGGTTTCTGACGAAAAAAGTCATGGACCTGAAACGTTAACTCTCGTTCTCGCTCCACAAATGCTGCCTGATCTGCTGAGTATTTCCAGCATTTTCTGATTTTATATACTATATATTATAGCGGTTTTCAAATTTTAAAAAACCTCGCATTTATATAGCACCTTTCACAACCTCGGGACGTCTGAAAGTGCTACACGGCCAATTAAGTACTTTTATTTGGAGTGTAGTCTCTGTTTTAATGTAGAAAACACGGCAGCCAATTTGTGCACAGCAAGGTTCCCACAAACAGCAATGAGATAATGACCAGATAATCTGTTTTTGGTGGAGTTGGTTTAAGGATAAATATTGGCTGGGACACTAAAAGAACTCCCCTGCTCTCATTAAAATTGTGTCATGGGGTCTTTCATGTTCTTCTGAGAGGGCAGACGGGGTGTCGGTTTAACGTCTCATCTGAAAGACGGCACCCCCTTAGTATTGCACTGAAACGTAAACCCAAATTAAGTCTCTGCAGTGGGTTGAACCCACAACCTTCTGATACAGAGGCAAGAGTGCTACCAACTGACACCTCATTTAATTGTTTTAGAACAGGAATACCACACCATGCAAGTAAATAGTAAAAAAAAACTATTAAATTGTGTAATATTGCAAAAGATCCAGCAGTCTTTCAATCCTGGGAAACTTCATGACACAAAAAAAGTTAATTTGGGAAAAGAACTTTAGAAACCTGGAGCTAGTAATGTTGGTGGATGTGAAATACTTTTTGAAATGAATTTGAAATCTACAACAGTCAATTCTGGAAAAGCTCTAAAGATAAAAGTTTATTAGAAAAATACTTATAAAATTAGAGATAATAATTTTGCTGAATTAGAGGTGTATACAGAGTGTTGTAATCCTTAAAAGTACATGATAAAAATATACTTTAAAAATTTGAAATATTGATTTAAGTGGACGAGAAAAACATTTAAAAATAGTTTTGAAAGCTGCAAACAATCTCTGCCTATACATTTGGTTAGCTGCATATATAAATCCTGTGTTATTATTAAATTCAATTCAATTGATTTACTGTAGAACATCATACTTAAAATATTTGAAGGGAAAACATTTACCGGGCTATGGGGAAAGAGCAGGGGAGGGGGACTAATTGGACAGCTCTTTCAAAGAGCCGGTACAGGCATGATGAGCCAAATGGCCTCGTTCTGTGCTATATCTGCGGCACAACTAAAGACGCCTATTTCCACCTCCGTAACATCGCCAGTCTCCGCCCCGCCTCAACTCTTCTGCTGCTGAAACCCTCATCCATGTCTTTGTTACCTCTAGACTTGACTATTCCAAAGCATTCCTGGCTGACCTCCCACATTCTACCCTACGTAAACTTGAGGTGATCCAAAACTCGGCTACCCGTGTCCTAACTCGCACCAAGTCCCGTTCGCCCATCACCCCTGTGCTCGCTGACCTACATTGGCTCCCGGTTAAGCAACGCATCGATTTCAAAATTCTCATCCTTGTTTTCCAATCCCTCCATGGCCTCGCCCCTTCCCTATCTCTGTAATCTCCTCAAGCCCCACAACCCCTCCCCCCCAAAGATAACTGCGCTCCTCCAATTCTGCCCTCTTAAACATCCCTGATTATAATTGCTCAACCATTGGCTGCCGTGCCTTCAGTTACTTGGGCCCTGAGCTCTGGAATTCCCTCCCTCAAACTCTCCACCTCACTACCTCTCTTTCCTCCTTTAAGACGCTTCTTTAGACCTACGTCTTTGACCAAGTTTACCTGCCCTAATTTCTCCTTATGTGGCTCGGTGTCAACATTTTTTTGTCTTATAACGCTGCTGTGAAGCGCCTCGGGGACGCTTTATTGCGGTAAAAGCGCTCTGTAAATGCAAGTTGTTGTTGTATCACTCTGTGAACTCCAGTCAGCAGAGCTGATTCCCCAGCAGTGGAGTTGTGCCGTACGGCAAGATGGCGGCGGCCGGCTCGCTGCAAGGGGTGACGCCGTACGGTGACGCACTACGGTGAGTGGCTGGCAGGCAGGCTGGCGGACGGTCGGCGGCGGCGGCGGGGCCCGCTTCACGATTAACCCGAGCGAGCGAAAGAGAGAGAAAAGCCGAGGCCTCGGCGCTGCATGGCGGAATGACAGAGCCGGCGGCTCAGAGGGAGAGTCCCGCCGGGACCGGAGAACCGGGGCCGGGGCCTGGACCCGGGCCGGGACTGGGAGGCGGAGGCGGAGTCGGGCAGCAGGAGGCCCGGGTGAGGGAAGAGCAGCGGGAGGAGGAAGAGGAGCTGGACCCCCGCATCCAGGTGAAGCGAGGTGGAGGGGGCATCTAACACCTTCAAGATGCAGCAAGTCACTCCTGGGGGCGCAGAGCCCGCCCTCTCTGTGGATCCAGATCTTGAATGGGTGCCCATAGGCCCCACTAGCTGACCTCCAGCGCGGTTGCTCATGGATACTGTGGGGGGTGGGTGTGTGTGTGGAGTCTTGTGTCAGCTGTGGGCTCAGTCAGTAGACGCACACTCGCATCTGAGTCCTAAAGTTGTGAGTTCAAGTCCCCACTCCAGGGACTTGAGCACATAAAATCTAGGCTGACACTCCAGTGCAGGAGTGCTACACTGTCGGAGGTGCCGACTTTCGGATGAGACGTTAAGCCGAGGCCCTCGTCTGCTCTCTCCGGTGGATGTAAAAGATCCCATGGCGCTATTTTGAAGAAGAGTAGGGGAGTTATCCCCGGTGCCCTAGCCAATATTTATCCCTCAACCAATTATTTGATTATCTGGTCATTATCACATTGCTGTTTGTGGGACTTTGCTGTGCGCAAATTGCCTGCGCGTTTCCCACATTACAACAGTGACTCCACTTCAAATATTACTTCATTGGCTGTAAAGCGCTTTGAGACGTCCGGTGGTCGTGAAAGGCGCTATATAAATGCAAGTCTTGCTTGCTTGTCCTGTTGAGCTGCTAACATGGACCTGTGGTCAACCTCGCCCCTTTAAATATTTTTCCTATGAGGAGACTCGGTCTATATTCTCTGGAGTTTCAAAGAATGAGAGGCGATCTCATTGAAACATATAAGATTCTGAGGGGGATTGACAGGGTAAATGCAGGGAGGATGTTTCCCCCTGGCTGGGGAGTCCAGAACCAGGGGGTCACAGTCTCAAATAAGGGGTCGGCCATTTAGGACTGAGATGAGGAGAAATTTCTTCACTCAGAGGGTGGTGAATCTCTGGAATTCTCTACCCCAGAGGGCTGTGGAGGTTCATTCGTTGAGTATATTCAAGACAGAGATCGATAGATTTTTGAATATTAAGGGAATCAAGGGATAGGGGGATAGTGCAGGAAAGTGGAGATGAGGTAGAAGATCAGCCATGACCTCATTGAATGGCGGAGCAGGCTCGAAGGGCCAAATCGCCTACTCCTGCTCCTATTTCTTATGTTCTTATAATAGAAGACTTTACAGTGAGGGGTTCTTCAGCACAATGTGTATAACGTAGGAACAGGAGTCAGCCATTCAGCCCCTCCAATCTGCACCGCCGTTCAATGAGATCATGGCTGATCTGCGACCTAACTCCATACGCCCGCCTTTGGCCCACCTCCCTTAATACCTTTGGTTAACAGAAAGCTATCATTCTCCGATTGAAAATTAACAATTGATCTAGCATCAGTTGCCGTTTGTGGAAGAGAGTTCCAAACTTCTACCACCCTTTGTGTGTAGAAGTGTTTCCTAATTTCACTCCTGAAAGGTCTGGCTCTAATTTTTAGACTATTCCCCCTAGTCCGAGAATCCCCAACCGATGGAAATAGTCTCTCTCTATCTACCCTATCTGTTCCCCTTAATATCTTGACAGGCTATCGTGTCAGAACAAGGTCTATATAGAGGGGGGAGAGGTCAAGGCTGTGTGTGTGTATGCAAAGGGGGTATTCTCGAGGGGGGTCAAAAGAAAAGAAAGACTTGCATTTATATAGCGACTTTCATGACCACTGGACGTCCCAAAGCGCTTTACAGCCAGTGAAGTACTTTTTTTGAAGTGCCGTCGCTGTTGTGATGTCGTAAATGCGACAACCAATTTGCGCACAGCAAGCTCCCACAAACAGCAATAATGACCTGATCATCTGTTTTTAGTGATGCTGATTGAGGGATAAATATTGGCCCAGGTCACCGGGATAACTCCCCTACTCTTCTTTGCAATAGTGCCATGGGATCTTTTGCGTCCACCTGAGAGAGCAGACAGGGCCGCGGTTTAACGTCTCACCCGAAAGACGGCACCTCCGACAGTGCAGCACTCCCTCGGCACTGCGCTGGAGTGTCAGCCTGGATTTGTGTGCTCAAGTCTCTGGAGTGGGACTTGAACCCAAGGCCAAATAAGTGGGTCCTTCCCATCTGGGATTGGTGCAAACAGGCCCACCCTTGAGGTGACCAGCAAGGTGAAGTTTATCTGTAGATTGGCAGCTGCTTGTAAATCCTTGGGCGAGATTCCAGGTTGCCAAGGTCATAATTACCAACAAGGAAATGACTATTTTTAATAACTGTACTTGTGAAGAATGTTTGATAGATGTGAGATTTTTTTTCATATGCATTTGTATTTCTGGATCTACCCCGCTGATAGTAAGTTCACGATGCGTTGGCTTTCCACAGTAACTGGAGCGTTGTACTGCAAAGTGGTCTACACCTGAAATATTACAAAGTCTGATTGCTGTCAGTAAACAGAGACTGAGGTCAATGAGAAGTTAATTGTAGATTGGAAGGTGGCTGTAAAGTTTGGGCTCCAGGCCAGAAAAACTTTCATGTGTACTTTTGGTATGTCGAAGCGTGACCTTTGTCGTGTGATGGACATTAGAAACATAGAAAACATAGAAAAATAGGAGCAGGAGTAGGCCATTCGGCCCTTCGAGCCTGCTCCGCCATTCGATCTGATCATGGCTGATCCTCTATCTCAATGCCATATTCCCGCTCTCTCTCCATACCCCTTGATGCCTTTTGTGTCTATAGAAACATAAGGGGAGTGGAGAATGCAGGCAACGATCCCACTACCTTCCAAATATGACATTCTCAAATATATGTTTGTGCGAGAGACAGAGCGCATGGTAATTGGCAAAAGACCCTGAGGTGAGATGAGGAGATTTTTTTTTTTACGCAGCGAGTTGTTGTGATCTGGACTGTGCTGCCTGACAGGGCGGTGGAAGCAGATTCAATAGTAACTTCCGAAAGGGAATTGGATATAAACGTGAAGGGGAGAAATTTGCAGGGCTATGTGGAAGGAGCGGGAGGAGTGGGACTAATTATACAGGGCCTTGGTGAGACCACACCTTGCGTATTGTGTGCAGTTTTGGTCGCCTTATCTGAGGAAGGATGTTCTTGCCATGGAGGGAGTGCAGCGAAGATTCACCAGACTGATACCTGGGATGGCAGGAATGACGTATGAAGAGAGATTGGGTCGATTAGGCTTCTATTCGCTGGAGTTTAGAAGAATGAGAGGGGATCTCATTGAAACTTTTAAAATTCTAACAGGACTAGACAGACTAGATGCAGGAAGGATGTTCCCGATGGCGGGGGAGTCCAGAACCAGGGGTCACAGTCTAAGGATAAGGTGTAAGCCATTTAGGACTGAGATGAGGAGGAATTTCTTCACCCAGAGAGTGGCGAACCTGTGGAATTCTCTACCACAGAAGGCAGTTGAGGCCAATTCATTAAATATATTCAAGAAGGAGTTAGATATAGTTCTTAAGGCTAAAGGGATCAAGGGATATGGGGAGAAAGCAGGGACAGGGTACTGAATTTGGATGATCAGCCATGATCGCATTAAATGGCGGAGCAGGCTCGAGGGGCCGAATGGCCTACTCCTGCTCCTATCTTCTATGTTTCTATGTTTCAATGGCAGCTCTACCGAAGTGCCAGCGCAGGCACGATGGGCTGAATGGCCTCCTTCTGTGATGTCAGGCTCTATGCCCACATTATTTGCAGGTAATCTGACACCGGGCGTGCGGTTTCTGAACTTCCTCCTGTAACCTAAACACAAATGTAATGCAACAAACGTACTGAAGAATTACAAATTGAAAATACTGCAGGTGCTGGAAATCTGAAATAAAAACAGAAAATGCTGGAGACACTCAGCAGCTCAGGCAGCATCTGTGGAGAGAGCAACAGAGTTAACGTTTCAGGTCGATGACTCTTCGTCAGAACTGGAAAAAAGCAGGAAATGGAACAGATTTTGAAGCAAGTGTAGTGGCTGGGAAATGGGGGAGGGGATGAAAGAACAAAAGGGAAGGTCTGTGATAGGATAGAAGGCAGGAGAGGTTAAGAGATATTCAGAGCCAGATATTAAGAGCCTTGAATATCTCTTAATGTCTCTCAATCTCTCCTGCCTTCTATCTTATCACAGACCTTCCCTTTTGTTCTTTCATCCCCTCCCCCCTCTCCCGGCCTCTACACTTGCTTCAAAATCTGTTCCATTTCCTGCTTTTTTCCAGTTCTGACGAAAGGTCATCGACCTGAAATGTTAACTCTGTTTCTCTCTTCACAGATGCTGCCTGACCTGCTGCGTGTCTCCAGCATTTTCTGTTTTTATTTTAATACTGAAGAATTATATCAACTGGCGCGAGGTAAAAATATTGCGCCTCTCACTGATGCTGATCAAAAAGAACGACTTGTACTTGCACAGCGCCTTTCAGGACCGCAAGAGGTCCCAAAGGGCTTCACAGCCAACAAAGTACTTTTTGAAATGAAGTCACTGTTGTAATGTAGGGAAAGGCGGCAGCCAATTTGCGCACAGCAAGCTCCCAGCTAATGATCTGTTTTAGTGCTGTTGATTGAGGGATAAATATTGGCCAGGACTCCCCTGCTCATCTTCGAAATAGTGGCCGTGGCATCTTTTACGTCCACCTGAGAGGGCAGAGGGGGGCCTCGGTTTAACGTCTCATCTGAAAGACGGCACCTCCGACAGTGCAGCGCTCCCTCAGCACTGCACTGGGAGTGTCAGCCGAGATTAATTGCTCAAGTCTCTGGAGTGGGACTTGAACCCTCAACCTTCTGACTCAGATGTGGAGAGGACAAATGTGAGAAGTCGCACAACACCAGGTTATAGTCCAACAGCTTTATTTGAAATCACAAGCTTTCGGAGCGGCTGCTCCTTCGTCAGGTGAAGTGAAGAGATGCATATAGGCACAGCATATATAGTCAGAGAACACTGCCAGATGACTGCAGTTAATCTTTCTAACTGTCCTTCTCACATTTCTGACTCCGAGGCGAGGGTGCTACCCACTGAGCCAGGGCTGACTCCTAGGTGCTAATACTAATTATCCACCGCTTTGAAGCTCGTGCCTAAAGTACAGATAACTTTTCTCTCCTTCCGCGGGGCCTCTGATTCCCAGTTGATTACGTTGCGGACTTTGAGTAATGGCGAGTGATGAATGTGCAGCAGATGGGCGAGTTTTACAGCTGTATTTTAGCGGATTCCCCCTCGTTGTAAAAACCCACGGTTCACTCGTGTCCCTCGGGGAAGGGAAGCTGCCGTCCCCTCCTGGTCAGACCTCCTCGCGAGTCTCGGCCGCGCCATCTGGCCCCCTCTTAATGCTCGCCGAAGTGGCCAGGCAGCGCGCTGAGTTATACCGACAATCGCCACGTGGAAGGCACCAAGGGTTAGGCAATCGATGGTCTCCCCGGTGCCCTGGCCAATATTTATCCCGCAACCAGCACCTAATACACAGCTGATCTGGTCATTTATTTCCTTGCTGTTTGTGGGATCTTGCTGTGCGCAATTTGGCTGCCGCGTTTCTTGCATAACAGCGACTGTGCTTCAAAAAGAGTACTTCAGAGGTTGTAAAGCACTTGGAATATTCTAAGGTTTTTTTTTTATTCGTTCATGGGATGTGGGCGTTGCTGCAAGGCCGGCATTTATTGCCCATCCCTAGTTGCCCTTGCGAAGGTGGTGGTGAGCCACCTTCTTGAAACGCTGCAGTCCGTGTGGTGAAGGTGCTCCCACAGTGCTGTTGGGGAGGGAGTTCCAGGATTTTGACCCAGCGACGATGAACATAAGAACATAAGAAGTAGGAGCAGGAGTAGGCCATACGACCCTTCGGGCCTGCTCCGCCGTTCAATAGGATCATGGCTGATCCGAACCTAGACTCACGCCCACTTCCCTGCCCGCTCCCCATAACCCTTAATTCCCTTATCAGCTAGGAAACTGTCTATCTCCGTTTTAAATTTATTTAATGTCGCAGCTTCCACAGCTCTCTGAGGTAGCAAATTCCATAGATTTACTACCCTCTGAGTGAAGAAGTTTCTCCTCATCTCAGTTTTGAAACGGCAGCCCCTTATTCTAAGATTATGCCCCCTAGTTCTAGTCTCACCCATCAGTGGAAACATCCTCCCCGCCTCCACCCGATCAAGCCCCCTCACAATCTTATATGTTTCGATAAGATCGCCTCTCACTCTTCTGTATTCCAATGAGTAGAGGCCCAACCTACTCAACCTTTCCTCATAAGTCAACCCCCTCATCTCCGGAATCAACCGAGTGAACCTTCTCTGAACTGCCTCGAGAGCAAGTATATCTTTTCTTAAATATGGAAACCAAAACTGTACGCAGTACTCCAGGTGTGGCCTCACCAGTACCCTGTATAGCTGAAGCAAGACTTCCCTGCTTTTATACTCCATGAAGGAACGGCCGATATATTTCCAAGTCAGGATTGTGTGTGACTTGGAGGGGAACTTGGAGGCGGTGGTGTTCCCGTGCGCCTGCTGCCCTTGTCCTTCTAGATGGTGGAGGTTTGGGAGGTGCTGCAGAAGAAGCCTTGGCGAGTTGCTGCAGTGCATCTTGTAGATGGTACACACTGCAGCCACGGTGCGCCGGTGGTGGAGGGAGTGAATGTTTAAGGTGGTGGATGGGGTGCCAATCAAGCGGGCTGCTTGGTCCTGGATGGTGTCGAGCTTCTTGAGTGTTGTTGGAGTTGCACTCATCCAGGCAAGTGGAGAGTATTCCATCACATTCCTGACTTGTGCCTTGTAGATGGTGGAAAGGCTTTGGGGAGTCGGGAGGTGAGACACTCGCCGCAGAATACCCAGCCTCTGACCTGCTCTTGCAGCCACAGTATTTATGTGGCTGGTCCAGTTAAGTTTCTGGTCAATGGTGACTCCCCAGGATATTGATGGTGGGGAATTCGACGATGGTAATGCCATGTTGTGAAGGGCGCTGTATAAATGCAAATCTTTTTTTAAACATTAAGTGACCAATTTGATGGGTGAGTTTAAGTGATCTCTCTTAGAATTGTGCAATTTAAAAAAAAAAAGTGTTTATTATCGTATAAATGTTATTTCTATCCGTACACACTGACCCGAGCAAAGAGCAAAACCGTGTTTATAAAAAAAAAAATATTACTTGAGCAATATTGTGGGTGTCGTGGTACTCGCTAGTTCAAGAGCAGTAGCTTTGGGCAATTAAAATGGAGGGATTTAATTTCCTGGTTTTTGATTTCCTGCTGGTTATTCGTTCTTCATTGGCACATTATCTGTGCTATTTTTCGATCCCTTCATGATGCAGTCAGTTGGGTATTTGGTAACTGAACAGATACGTTCATATTTTAAGTACTCATTACAGCGGTGGTTCTCATTTTGGTTGAAGGACCTTTTCAAATGGATTAGTAATCTCGGACCCTCCAATCTATATTATTATTGCCCTCTCGGATTGATACTGCCCCAGGATATTCTGACAATGAATTGCAATATAGCTATTGCAGTATAATGTGGGGGAATGTGAGGTTATTCACTTTGGTAGGAAGAATAGGAAAACAAAATACTATTTCAATGATAAACTATTAAATGTTGGTGTTCAAAGTGATTCGGGTGTCCTCATACAGGAAATACAGAAAGTTAGCATGCAGGTACAGCAAGCAATTAGGAAGGCAAATGGCATGTTGGCCTTTATTGCAAGGGGGTTGGAGTATAAAAGTAAGGAAGTCTTGCTACAATTGTACAGGGTCTTGGTGAGACCACACCTGGCGTACTGTGCACAGTTTTGGTCTCCTTATCTGAGAAAGGACATACTTGCCTTGCAGGCAGTGCAACGAAGGTTCACTAGATTGATTCCTGGGATGAGAGGGTTGTCCTTTGAAAAAGAAAGATTTGAAAGACTTTGAGGAGAGATTGAATAGATTGGGCCTATACTCGCTGGAGTTTAGAAGAATGAGAAGTGATCTCATTGAAACCTATAAGATTCTGAGGGGGATTGACAGGGTAGATGCTGAGAGATTGTTTCCCCTGGCTGGAGAGTCTGGAACTAGGGGGCACAGTCTCAGGATAAGGGGTCGGCCATTTAGGACTGAGATGAGGAGGAATTTCTTCCCTCAGAGGGTGGTGAATCTTTGGAATTCTCTCCCCCAGAGGGCTGTGGATGCTCAGTCGTTGAGTGTATTCAAGGCTGGATTGATAGATTTTTGGACTCTGGGGGAATCGAGGGATGTGGGGATGGGGCAGGGAAAGTGGAGTTGAGGTGGATGATCAGCCATGATCTTATTGAATGGCGAGAAGTCACACAACACCAGGTTATAGTCCAACAGTTTTATTTGAAATCACAAGCTTTCGGAGCGGCTGCTCCTTCGTCAGGTGAAGTGAAGGAATACGAATCGGCAAAGCATATATAGACAGAGAACAATGCCTGTCTGTTCTCAACAAATCCAGCTTCTCCAACCTGTCCCTGTAGCTAAGATTCCCCATCCCCGGAACCATTCTGGTAAATCTCCTCTGCATCCGAAAGCTGAACAATTGTTCTCTGTCTATAGATGCTTTGCCGATTCTGTATCTCTTCACTTCACCTGACGAAGGAGCAGCGCTCCGAAAGCGTGTGATTTCAAATAAAGCTGTTGGACTATAACCTGGTGTTGTGCGACTTCTCACTTTTGTCCACCCCAGTCCAACACCGGCATCTCCGCATTATTGAATGGCGGAGCAAGCTCGAGGAGCCGTCTGGCCAACTCCTCCTAATTCTTATGTTCTTATGGTGGCATTGACAAAACGGGAATCCTTCAAGTATGTATGTATGTATGTATAAAATGATAGTGATTTTAAAGCATTGATTCTTTTTTTAAATTACAAATTCATCGTTTATTCAGTGTATTCAAGTGCTGCCCAGATTATTCTGTTAGATTTGCTCCTTGGCCAGCCCTTGACCGTGGACAGATAGATGTATTGTAATGGGATGGGATCTTTGTTTACAGACGCTCGGTTCCTGTCCGAACAGCTGGCCCAGCGCTTTCCCGCCTCCGACTCCTGTTGCTGGCGGTGGCCGTCTTTTTTTTCTTGTATTGGGATTTATTGGAACATATGGGATCTTGGGCTTCATAAATAGAGGCATTGAGTACAAAAGTAGAGAAGTTATGCTGAACCTTTATAAAGCGCTGGTTAGGCCACAACTGGAGTATTGCGTCCAGTTCTGGTCACCACACTTTAGGAAGGATGAGAAGGCCCTTGAGAGGGAGCAGAGGAGATTTACCAGAATGGTTCCGGGGATGGGGGGATCTTAGCTACAAGGACAGGTTGGAGAAGCTGGATTTGTTTTCATTAGAGCAAAGGAGGTTGAGGGGTGATTTGATAGAGGTGTACAAGATTATGACGGGTTTAGATAGGCTAGACGGGGAAAGGCTCTTCCCACTAGTTGATGGTACAAGGACTAGGGGACACAGATTTAAGGTTTTGGGCAAGAGATACAGGGGGGGATGTGAGGAAAAACTTTTTTACACAGCGAGTGGTGATGACCTGGAATTCGCTGCCGACGGAAGTGGTGGAAGCGGAGACACTCAATGTTTTCAAGGGGAGACTGGATAGGCACTTGAGGGAAATAAACTTGCAGGGCTACGGGGATAGAGCGGGAGAATGGGACTGACTGGATTGCTCTACAGAGAGCCGGCACGGACTCGATGGGCCGAATGGCCTCCTTCTGTGTCATTATGACTCTGATTTGCCAACAGACTTAGGAAATGTACATTTCCATCGCACCAACGTAAAATATTTGTGAGAGCCAGTGAAATATTAATTACATTTGTACTTGATTAGCTAATCTGTTCATCAGCAAATCTTACACAGCAAACAAAATCAGTAAAGCTCAGCAGGCCAGGCAGCATCCGTGGAGAGAGAAAGAGAGTTAACGTTTCAGGTCGATGACCTTTCGTCAGAACTGTGAAGAGCCGGAAATCAAATAGATTTAAGGCCAGAGTAAAGCTGGGAAAAGGGGGAGGGGATAAAAGAACAAAGGGGGAGATGAAGAGACATTAAGAGATATGCAAGGCTAGAGGTGGTGTTATGTCACATTAACACCACCTCTAGCCTTGCATATCTCTTAATGTCTCTTCATCTCCCCCTTTGTTCTTTTATCCCCTCCCCCTTTTCCCAGCTTTACTCTGGCCTTAAATCTATTTGATTTCCGGCTCTTCACAGTTCTGATGAAAGGTCATCGACCTGAAACGTTAACTCTCTTTCTCTCTCCACGGATGCTGCCTGGCCTGCTGAGTTTTTCCAGCGTTTTCTGTTGTTATTTCAGATTTCCAGCATCCGCAGTATTTTGCTATCGTAAAATCAGTAAAGCGCCCGTTTCACAGAAGAGTCCGATAGCTTCAGACAGGGCAAATGCAAGGAGAACACACGAGAACCACTGCTGCTTCAGAGAAGGATTTCCGGCATGGCCAATAATAAGGTGACCAAAAACTGTTCCAATATGGAGAGAGGCTACAGAATGTGGCGGTACAGAGGGATCTGGGTGCCCTCGTACATGAAACACAAAAAACTTAGCATGCCGGTACAGCAAGTAATTAGGAAGGCAAATGGAATGTTGGCCTTTATTGCAAGGGGGATGGAGTATAAAAGTAGGGAAGTCCTGCTACAACTGTACAGGGTGAGACCACACCTGGAGTACTGCGTGCAGTTTTGGTCTCCTTATTTAAGGAGGGATATACTTGCATTGGAGGCAGTTCAGAGAAGGTTCACGAGGTTGATTCTGGAGATGAAGGGGTTTTCTTGTGAAGAAAGGTTGGGCCGATACTCATTGGAGTTTAGAAGAATGAGAGGTGATCTTATTGAAACATATAAGATTCTGAAGGGGCTCGACAGGGTAGATGCAGGGAGGATGTTTCCCCTCGTGGGCATAATTTCAGAATAAGGGGTCGCCCATTTAAATCGGAGATGAGGAGGAATTTCTTCTCTGAGGGGCGTGAATCTGTGGAATTCTCTACCCCAGAGAGATGTGGAGGCTGGGTCATATATTCAAGGCGGAGATTGACAGATATTTGAACTACAGGGGAGTCAAGGGTCATGGGGAGCTGACGGGAAAGTGGAGTTGAGGCCAAGATCAGATCAGCCGTCATTTTATTGAATGGCAGAGCAAGCTCGAATGGCCGGCTCCTGCTCCTATTTCTTATGTTCTTATCAGCTCCGGAACCAGCCACTCCTCCTGTGGCAGCCCCAGCACCAATAAAGGTTGCAGCGGTCCTGCCTTGTAGCACTCGCATGGAACTCTCTGAGCACCTCTTCAGTAAAGAAATTCTTGCCCTGGGTCCCTCTCGGAAGTGCTTGCCTTTCCCTCCATTGCATTTGTGGGCCTCACAACAGCAACCGTGAGGCCCGATTGTCGGCCACCCACTTGCAGGGATGGTGCGGGGCTCGGTGGGACTGGAGGATTGTTTTCCAGACCGAGCCTGGGGCGTGCACGTGACCGACGCGGAAAGCGCCGCACAGAGAGCGGCAGATCCACCGGGAACCGCAGCCGCCGCCGCCGCTTTAGAACGAGTGACCGTCGCAGCGGCGGGACGGTCGAATCCGGGGCGGGCACCAGCCGAGACCGGCAAAAAAAAAGCAGCGGCAGCTTTTTTTCCCCCCTCGTCCCTCCCTCGCTCCCCTTTCTCCTCCTCTTCCCGCAGCGCACAGCTGCCGCCGGCCCATTCAGCAGCGCCTGGCCAGTCCGCAACGACTCGCTCTCCATCTCCGATTGGGGTTTGTTTCGCCGACCCCCCCAGTTTGAGAATCGCTGATCGACAGATATAGAAAGAAAGAGAAAGGTCTTGCTTTTCTATAGCACCTTTCACGACTCCGGGACCTCCCAAAGCTCTTTACAGCCAATGAAGTACTTTTGAAGCGTCGTCACTGCTGTAATGTAGGAATGTGATGGGCTGAATGGCCGAACTTCTTTGCTGCGCGATTCTATGAGATCAACGATTTGCATGGAATCCTGTGTATGTTCCTCTCCATATTTCTGTGTTTCTCTTTACATAGGAGCAGGAAGAGGTCATTCAGTTCCTCGAGCCTGTTCCGCCATTCAGTGAGATCACGGCTGATCTGTATCTTAGCTCCATCTACCCGCCTTGGTTCCGTAACCCTTAATACCCTTACCGAACAACAATCTGTCACCCTCACGATTAAAATTTTCAATTGACCCCTATCAAGGTGAGATGCCTTTGAAAGGTGTGATGTGACCGGGTGGAGAGGGTGCAGAGGAGATTCACCAGGATGTTGCCTGGGCTGCAGCGCTTCAGCTATGAAGAGAGACTGGACAGGCTGGGGTTGTTTTCCTTAGAGCAGAGAAGGCTGAGGGGGGACCTGATTGAGGTGTACAAAATTATGAGGGGCATAGATAGAAAGGAACTTTTCCCCTTAGTAGAGGGGTCAATAACCAGGGGGCACAGTTTCAAGGTAAGGGGCAGGAGGTTTAGAGGGGATTTGAGGAAAAACGTTTTCACCCAGAGGGTGGTTGGAATGTGGAACTCAGTGCCTGAAAGGGCGGTAGAGGCAGGAACCCTCACAAGATTCAAGAAGCATTTAGATGAGCTCTTGAAACGCCATAGCACACAAGGCTAGGGACCAAGTGCTGGAAAATGGGATTAGAATAGACAGGGCTTGATGGTCGGCGCGGACACGATGGGCCGAAGGGCCTCTTTCTGTGCTGTATAACTCTATGACTCTATGACCGAGACGTGCTCGATACAAAGCTTTCAATGATGTAGATAATGGACAAAATAACATCAGGGACAACAACCTGCACTTAATTAGAACCAATTCTGGCTTCTTGAGTATCCCCGATTTCAATTGCTCCACCATTGGCGGCTGTGCCTTCAGCTGCCTGGGCCCTAAGCTCTGGAATTCCCTCCCTAAACACCTCCGCCCCTCTACCTCTCTCAACAACAACTTGCATTTATGTAGCACCTTTAACGTAGTGAAACGTCCCAGGGCGCTTCACAGGAGCGATTATCAAACCAAAATTTGACACCGAGCCACAGAAGGAGATATTAGGACAGGTGACCAAAAGCTTGGAGCGTCTTAAAGGAGGGAGAGAGAGAGAGGCAGCGAGGTTCAGGAGGGAATTCCAGAGTTTGGGGCGTGGACTGCTGAAGGCACGGCCGCCAACGGTGGAGCGATTCCAGTCGGGGATGCGCAAGAGGCTGGAATTGAAGGAGCGCTGATATCTCGGTCGGGGGCGGGGTGGAGGAGGTTACCGAGATGGGGAGGGGGGGGGGGGGGGCGAGGCCATGGAGGGGATTGGAAAACAAGGAAGAGTATTTTAAAATTGGACCAGGAGCCAATGTAGGTCAGCGAGCACAGGGTGTGTGGGGGGGTGATGGGCGAACGGGACCTGGTGCGGGTCAGCACGGCGCGGGGCAGCCGGGCTTTGGATGACCTCGAGTTTACGGAGGGCGGGAGGTGGGAGGCCGGCCCGGAGTGCGCTGGACTGCTCGAGGGCAGAGGCGAGAGGGGCGCGGACCAGGGTTTCAGCAGCGGACGAGCTGAGGCAAGGGTGGCGGAAGCGGGCGATCGTACGGAGGTGGAAGTAGGCGGCCTGGGCGACGGAGCTACCTCTTTTGACTTTGGTCACCCGTCCCAATAGCTCCTTGAGTGGCTCGGTGTCCAATTTTGTCTGGTAACATTCCTGTGAAGTGCCTTGGGTCTGTTAAATGCGCTTTATAAAGCTGCTGTTAACATAACGAAACATCCCCGGTGCTTCACACTAAAAGGGGGCAACAGAGTCCAAGCAGCGAGCGAGAGAGAAGCAGGATAAATAATATATTATCTAACTATACATAATTGAAATGTCTTGCATATAGTGGAGCACACATCAAAGGGTTCTTGTAAAATCTGTCCGCGCTACAAGATAAAGGCACCTGTCACACTGTTGCAATTGGCTCGAATAAGGAATTGATTTTCTCGAATGCAGCCCGCTCCTTTTAATTCAGCCCCTTAATTCAAATGATCTGATAGTTCCATTTTTCACCGCCAAATTGCCACTGTGCTGTTACTTCCACTGCTGAACTCAACTTAGTGATAATTCGGTAGACTGTACAAATTAGGAAAGATTTCTCGAGGGGGGGAAAAAAAGCAATGCATGGGAACACCGCCACCTCCAAGATCCCCTCCGAGTCACACACCATCCTGATTTGCACCATTCAGGACAAAGCAGCCCGCTTGATTGGCACCCCGCCCACCACCTTAAACATTCACTCCCTCCACCACCGGTGCACCGTGGCTGCAGTGTGCACCATCTACAAGATGCACTGCAGCAACTCGCCAAGGCTGCTTCGGCAGCACCTCCCAAACCCGCGACCTCTTCCACCTAGAAGGACAAGGGCAGCAGGCGCATGGGAACACCACCACCTCCAAGTTCCCCTCCAAGTCTCACACCATCCTGACTTGGAAGTATATCGCCGATCCTTCATCGTCGCTGGGTCAAAATCCTGGAACTCCCTCCCTAACAGCACTGTGGGAGTAACTTCACCACACGGACTGCAGCGGTTCAAGAAGGCGGTTCAAGAAGGCGGCTCACCACCACCTTCTCAAAGGCAATTAGGGATGGGCAATAAATGCTGGCCTTGCCAACGACGCCCAGATCCCAGGAACGAATTAAAATAAAACCTCGAATGCGACAATTTGAGTCAAACCCGTTATTCAGTGTATTTATTCAACTGCATCCGGTCTTTTTCCTGCATTGCTGACCCAACGACAACTTGTATTTATATAGCGCCTTTAACGTAGTAAACCGTCCCAAGGCGCTTAACAGGAGCGATATCAAAAAAAAAAATTTTGACAGCGAGCCACATAGGGAGATGTTGGGGCCGATGACCAAAAGCTTGGTCGAAGCGGTCGGTTTTAAGGAGCGTCTTAAAGGGAGAGAGAGAAGTGGGAGAGGCTTCGGGAGGGCGTTCCAGAGCTTTGGACCTAGGCAGCTGCAGGCACGACTGCCAACGGTGGACCACTTAAAATCGGGGATACTCTAAAGGCCGGAATAGGTGGAGCGCCGAGCTCTAGGGGGATTGTAGGGGCTGGAGGAGATTACAGAGCTGGGGGAGGGAGCGAGGCCGTGGAGGGATTTGAAAACTAGGCTGAGAACCTTTAAGATCGAGGCGTTACTTAACCGGGAGCCAATGTAGGTCAGCGAGCATCGGGTGAGCTGGACTTGGTTCGAGTTAGGACAAGTGGTTGTTGTTGTATTCATTCAACTGCTTCCAGCCTTTATCTTGCATTTCTGGCCCAGCTGCCTGTTTAAAAAAAAAAAATACAAATGTTATATAAGAAACTAATTTGCGCACAAAGAATTAAGCTTATCATTAAATTAATCATTTAATGTGCAGGAATCCCTGCGGAAGCCTGGTTCTCTCTCTCTCTCGCTCGCTCTCATTCCCTTTTAAGATTAGAGATTCTGCATCTGTGGCAAAGTGCGACGTTTATGGGTCTGTACTCACTGGAGTTTAGAAGAATGTGAGGTGATCCCATTGAAACATATAAGATTCTGAGGGGGATTGACAGGGTAGATGCTGAGAGATTGTTTCCTTGGCTGGAGAGACTAGAACTAGGGGGCACAGTCTCAGGATAAGGGGTCGGCCATTTAGGACTGAGATGAGGAGGAATTTCTTCCCTCAGAGGGTTGTGAATCTTTGGAATTCTCTGCCCCAGAGGGCGGTGGATGCTCAGTCGTTGAGTCTATTCAAGGCTGAGATCGATAGATTTTTTTGGACTCGGGGGCAATCGAGGGATGTTGGGATGGGGCGGGAAAGTGGGGTTGAGGTCGAAGGTCAGCCATGGTGGAGCAGGCTCGAGGATCTGTCTGGCCGACTCCTGCTCCTATTTCTTATGTACTCTCCGACTGTCTGCTTTTAATATGTACCAGCAGTTTGTTCATGGTGCTGTGATGGTGAATTGGAGGATGTGCTGCTTCATAGCAGAAAGGGTGTTCCAGCTAAAGTGTGACGGGGAGGGTGTTACTCCCCCTGCTCTTCTTCGAAATAGTGGCCCTGGGATCTTTTACGTCCACCCGAGAGAGCAGCCGGGGCCTCGGTTTAACGTCTCATCCGAAAGCCGGCACCTCCGACAGTGCAGCGGACTCCCTCAGCACGGCACTGGGAGTGTCGGCCTTGATTTTTGGGCTTAAGTCCCTGGAGTGGGGACTTGAACCCACAACCTTCTGACTCAGAGGTGAGAGTGCTGACGAGGATGATGCCTGAACCGCGAGGTTACACCCATCGGGAAAGATTGAACAGGCTGGGGTCTCTCTTCTCTCGAAAAGAGAAGGCCGAGTGGGTGACCTGATCGAGGTCTGTAAAATGATGAAAGGGTTCGATAGCTTAGATGCAGAGAAGATGTTTCCAGTTGTGGGAGGGTCCAAAACTGGGGGCCATAAATATAAGATAATCACTAATAAATCCAACGGATAATTCAGGAGCAGCTTCTTTACCCAGAGGGTGGTGAGAATATGGAACTCGCGACCACAGGGGAGTAGGTTGAGGCGAATAGCGTAGATGCATTTAAGGGGAGGCTGGATAAGTAAATGAGGGAAAAAGGAATAGAAGGTTATGTTGATAAGGTGAGATGAGGTAGGGGTGGGAGGAGGCTGGTGTGGGGCATAAACACCGGCCACGGACCAGTTGGGCCGAATCGCCTGTTTCTGTGCTGTAAATATTATGTAACCCGGTATCGGACACTGTGGAAAAGGACAGCATATACCGGAATGCACAGAACATCCTGTGGCAAGCCCTCGATAATTGAGTACCATTGTCTCTCAGCATAAAAAGAGGAAAAAGTAAAGATTTGAATTTTAAGATTGGCCGTGTCTTTGGGGAGCAGTTCGATGGCTTTGGAAACCAATCTTCGCGAGGGATCCATTTTTACCACAAAACTGCCGGATGACCGGAACCCCGAGTTGATGGCGAAGTCGCAGCAGAGCCACATTCTTCCCTCTGTCTACATTTCTCTGCTTCTTTGGCAACCCTCTGGCTTGTTGAAACCTGTCGAGGCCCTGCCCGTACACCATTGCCACAGTTTGCTGCCTTTGATGGTTTCCTCCCACGTATTGACGTCGATGCCGCATTTCTTCAGAGTGGATTTCGAACTCGCTTTAAACCACTTCTTCTGGCCACCACCACTTCCTTGGCTCAGCACCGAATAACATGGTTGTTTTTGCGAGTCTGTATGCAGAATAATATAACCCAGAACAGGCGAATAATATAACCCAGAACAGGGGAATAATATAACCCAGAACAGGAATAATATAACCCAGAACAGGAGAATAATATAACCCAGAACAGGAGAATAATATAACCCAGAACAGGAATAATAAAGCCCAGAACAGGAGAATAATATAACCCAGAACAGGAATAATATAACCCAGAACAGGGGAATAATATAACCCAGGACAAGAATAATATAACCCAGAACAGGAGAATAATATAACCCAGAACAGGAGAATAATATAACCCAGAACAGGAATAATATAACCCAGAACAGGAGAATAATATAACCCAGAACAGGAGAATAATATAACCCAGAACAGGAGAATAATATAACCCAGGACAAGGGAATAATATAACCCAGAACAGGAGAATAATATAACCCAGAACAGGACTGTACACGGGACAGTATAATCGGGGGGTATAAGGGGTGTGATCCTGATTCTGTACTGTACACGGGGACAGTGTAATCGGGGGGGTATAAGGGGTGTGATCCTGATTCTGTACTGTACACGGGGACAGTGTAATCGTGGGGGGGGGGATATATGAAGGTTGATGCTGTCTCTTGTTAAGGTGATGGGTTACAAT
The DNA here is from genome assembly GCA_030390025.1 of Squalus acanthias. NCBI lineage: Eukaryota > Metazoa > Chordata > Chondrichthyes > Squaliformes > Squalidae > Squalus > Squalus acanthias. Next base: position 334,072 of record JASTWF010000129.1, on the reverse strand, counting down.
TGGCGCTGTGCTGCCGAGTCTTGTTAGTCGCAATGTGCTGTGTGCGGATTGGATTGCCCACTCGACGTGTCATTTACAGTAAGGCTCAGAGAACTGTCCCGTCACAAAGAATTAGCCCTAATCTATGTAGGAGCATTTTGCACTGGAGATAGGTACCAGGAATAGGAGAGGAAATAAATACTTTATCATGTAGAAAGGATGATGGCCAGACCTGAGTGTGCAGCAAGGGGCTGCTTGGGAGGTGTTACTGAGTGACAGTGTGAGGGAGCGGGATTAACATCAGTACAGATACAGTCAGTTACACAGGTGCTGGGGGGGAGAGGGGTTACTGACAAGTGCTGGGTGAGTCCTGCCCTGGAAATGGGCTGCCCAGTGTCTGACTGTGAATGGGGAGAGGTGGGTGAGAGGGTTAATCCCCTCCGCTGGGAACAGGCTGCCCAGTGTCTGACTGTGAATGGGGAGAGGTGGGTGAGAGGGTTAATCCCCTCCGCTGGGAACAGGCTGCCCGGTGTCTGACTGTGAATGGAGAGAGTGGGTGAGAGGGTTAATCCCCTCCAATGGGAACAGGCTGCCCAGTGTCTGACTGTGAATGGGGAGAGGTGGGTGAGAGGGTTAATCCCCTCCGCTGGGAACAGGCTGCCCGGTGTCTGACTGTGAATGGAGAGAGTGGGTGAGAGGGTTAATCCCCTCCAATGGGAACAGGCTGCCCAGTGTCTGACTGTGAATGGGGAGAGGTGGGTGAGAGGGTTAATCCCCTCCGCTGGTAACAGGCTGCCCGGTGTCTGACTGTGAATGGGGAGAGGTGGGTGAAAGGGTTAATCCCCTCCGCTTGGGAACAGGCTGCCCGGTGTCTGACTGTGAATGGGGAGAGGTGGGTGAGAGGGTTAATCCCCTCCAATGGGAACAGGCTGCCCGGTGTCTGACTGTGAATGGAGAGAGTGGGTGAGAGGGTTAATCCCCTCCAATGGGAACAGGCTGCCCAGTGTCTGATTGTGAATGGGGAGAGGTGGGTGAGAGGGTTAATCCCCTCCGCTGGGAACAGGCTGCCCGGTGTCTGACTGTGAATGGAGAGAGGGTTAATCCCCTCCGCTGGGAACAGGCTGCCCGGTGTCTGACTGTGAATGGAGAGAGGTGGGCGAGAGGGTTAATCCCCTCCGCTGGGAACAGGCTGCCCGGTGTCTGACTGTGAATGGGGAGAGGTGGGTGAGAGGGTTAATCCCCTCCGCTGGGAACAGGCTGCCCGGTGTCTGACTGTGAATGGAGAGAGGTGGGCGAGAGCGTCACTCCCCTCCGCTCAGGCCTGACCTGACGTGGGGCTGACTGGGCGAGAGGGTGGGTGAGAGGGTTAAACGGCTGTATCCTGTTGGCTGTTCTGCACATAATGCGAACACTTGAATGAATAAGTCATTGCACTAATTGGACTATATCGGCAGCCGGAGCTAACTGTAAAGGTATAAATAATGGAGAGTGAAGGTCTGCAGACTCATTAGGCTGTGCGGAGGTGGAGCCCGAGGGCGAAGGAGACGTTCTAAATGCGTCCTGGGAGCCGTCGACTTGTTGGATGTGACAGCTCCAGCGAGGGCTCGAAGGCACGAGGGTCCATTGGAGCAGAAAGGAGACGGTGAAGGAGCAGAGTCCGCGGTAGCTGGGGGAGGGGGAGCAGTCCTGCAAGTCGTCCAACATCCACCCGCCACTGAATAGCCAGCACGCGCGCTCTGTTTTGTGACAGAGTACTGAGGGAGCACAGAGGTTTGAGCTTTGAGGAAACTGGAAAAGATTGACGCAGCACCTTTCATGACCTCAGGGCGTCTCGAAGCGCTTCACAGCCAATGGAGTACTTTTGAAGCGCAGTCACTGTTGTGATGCAGGAAACGCGGCAGCTAATTTGCGCAAAGCAAGATCCCACAGGCAGCCATGTGATCATGACCAGTTCAACTGTTTTTTTATTGATGTAGGTTGAGGGATAAATATTGGCCCAGGACACCAGAGAGAGCACCGCCCGCCCGCCCGCCCCCTGCTCTTCAAATTGTAGCCGTGGGATCTTTTATATCCACCCGAGAGGGATTAACGTCTCATCCGAAAGACGGCATCTCCACCAGTGCAGCGCCCCCTCAGTACTGCACTGGAGTGTCAGTCCAGATTTGATCGCTGGAGTCGGACTCGAACCCACAACCTTCTGACTTCCCGAGGCGAGAGCGCTACCCACTGAGCCACGGCTGACGCAAGGATCTCGTCCGAAGTTTGAGAGAATCCAATCTTCCTGGATGGTAGCAGCAGAAGTCTGATGCCATCTAGGACGGAGCAGTTTTCTGGATCAATGCCCCTGCCGCTGGACTCGATATCCACCACTGGTAAACTGTGGCTACTGTACTGGCAAACCTGCAGGATATTGGGAAGACCGAAGCCCCTGTCTTCGGTCCCCGCCACAAACTCCGTTCCCGAGCCACCGACTCCATCCCTCTCCCTCGCATCTGACTGAGGCTGAACCAGACTGTTAGCAACCTTGGTGTCATATTTGACCCTGAAATGAGCTTCCGACCACGTGTCCGCAGCATAACTAAGACCGCCTATTTCCACCTCCGTAACATCACCCGTCTCCGCCCTTGCCTCAGCTCATCCACTGCTGAAACCCTCATCCACGCCTTTGTTACCTCTAGACTTGACTATTCCAACGCACTCCTGGCTGGCCTCCCACATTCCACCCTGTGTAAACTTGAGGTCATCCAAAACTCGGCTGCCCGTGTCCTAACTCGCACCAAGTCCCGTTCGCCCATCACCCCTGTGCTCGCTGACCTACATTGGCTCCCGGTTAAGCAACGCTTCGATTTCAAAATTCTCATCCTTGTTTTCAAATCCCTCCATGGCCTCGCCCCTCCCTATGTCTGTAATCTCCGCCTGTCCCACAACCTCTCGAGATATCTGCGCTCCTCTAATTCTGCCCTCTTGAGCATCCCTGATTATAATCGCTCAACCATTGGTGCCCGTGCCTCTGCTGCCTAGGCCCTAAGCTCTGGAATTCCCTGCCTAAACCTCTCCGCCTCTCTACCTCTCTTTCCCCCTTTAAGACGCTCCTTAAAACCTACCTCTTCGACCAAGCTTTCGGTCACCTGCCCTAATTTCTTATGTGGCTCGGTTTAAATTTTTGTCTTTTCACACTCCCGTGAAGCGCCCTGGGACGTTTTACTACATTAAAGGCGCTATATAAATGCAAGTTGTTGTTGGTGTCATGCAGCAACTTACCAACCTTACTTTGGCATCTCCCATCCCCACCACCTCGAGCACCAAGCAGGACAAGAACAACAATACAATCCGAACTCCTTCCCCTCCAAGTCACGTGCCATTTGACTTGGGACACAAATCACCGTTCCTTCAGCAGCTGTGGGCAGGGTCGCCAATCCTCCCTGGAGTCTCCAGGAATTGACGATTAATCTCAGATTTGAGGTGATGGGCACAAGAACCGGAGGCAACACGAGGAAACGTTTTTTCACGCAGCGAGTTGCTGCGCTCTGGGATGCGCTGCCGCGGAAGGAAACAGATTCCAACAGTAACTTTCAAAAGGGAATCGGATAAATAAATACTCGAAGGGGAAAAAAAATTACGCGGCTACGGGGAAAGAGCAGGGGAGTCTCGGGACTAATTGCTCTTTCAAAGAGCCGGCACGGGCACGATGGGCCGAATGGCCGCCTTCTGCGCTGCATCCTGGACACTGCTGCGAGAAAAATCACAGGGGCATTAAAAAAAATATTGCTGTTCTTCTCATTTTCTTTGAACGCTTTCCTTTATGAGGTGTAAAATTATTGGAGCGGGGAAAATCGGCTGTTGGATTGGGTTCGGTTGGTGGCGGGAGGACGATCATGTGATGATGCCTCCAGAAATACAGCCAATCAGAATTTTTTTTATTCGTTCATGGGGGATGTGGGCGTCGCCGGCAAGGCCGGCATTTATTGCCCATCCCTAGTTGCCCTCGAGATAGGCTGATACCTGGGATGGCGGGAATGACATATGAGGAGAGATTGGGTCGATTGGGCTTATACTCGCTGGAGTATAGACGAATGAGAGGGGATCTCATCGAAACATATAAAATTCTGACCGGTCTGGACAAACTAGATGCAGGAAGGATGTTCCCGATGGTCGGGCAGTCCAGAACCAGGGGTCACAATCTAAGGATAAGGGGTAAGCCATTTAGGACAGAAATGAGGAAGAATTTCTTCACCCAGAGAGTGGTGAACCTGTGGAATTCTCTACCACAGAAGGTAGTTGAGGCCAAGTCATTAAATATATTCAAGAAGGAGTTGGATATATTTCTTAAGGCTTAAAGGGATCAAGGGATATGGGGAGAAGGCAGGGACAGGGTACTGAGTTTGGATGATCAGCCATGATCTCATCGAATGGCGGAGCAGGCTCGAGGGGCCGAATGGCCTACTCCTGCTCCTATCTTCTATGTTTCTAGAAGGTGGTGGTGAGCCGCCTTCTTGAACCGCTGTTCTTTGTAGCAGTTTGGTACAACTGAGTGGCTGGCTCGGCCATTTCAGAGGGCAGTTAAGGGTCAACTACATTGCTGTGGGTCTGGAGTCACATATCGGCCAGACCGGGTAAGGGCGGTAGATTTCCTTCCCCGAAGGAGCATTAGTGAACCAGATGGGGTTTTAACGACAATCCGGTAGTTTCGTGGTCACCATTACTGATGCTAGCTTTTCATTCCTGAATTTAAATTCCCCAGCTGCCCGTGGTGGGATTTGAAATGACGTCTCCGGATCATTAGTCCAGGCTCTCTGGATTACTACCAGTGACATAACCACTCTGCTGCCGGATTGGAAACCCTAGTTCTGGGTCAAAATCCTCGAACACCATTGTGGAGCGCGGTCTCCACCAGAACGGCAGTGGTTGAAGGGGAAGGCCCAGCACTATCTTCTGAGGGCAGTTAGTCTTGGGTAATAATTGCGGCAACCACCCACATCCTGAAAAACAAATTGGGGAAAAAAAAAATTATTTGACGGATTACGCCGAATAAAAAGCTGAAGCAAAAAAAAAGTGGAACCTTTTATTTTGATGTTTATTTTTTTGCCACTTGCTCCTTGGTTGTTGGTAGATTTTCTGCATGGCTTGCTTTCGAGCCAGCCCGTAAACGACAACGCTCACGCAGCCTCTCTCCACAAGCGCAGCATTTTTCCACAGGAGCTGGCAATGCACAGCACTCGAGGCCTGGGGTGAAATTTCCAACTCCAGCCCTAGGCTTCAAAGAGGAAGGGAAAGGCCTACAGTGAGGGAACGGTCTCGTGGGCATTTCCAGCATTAAGCGCACAATTTTATGGATAAGCTGGGGTGATATTTTTCAGAATTGTGTGCTTTTTTTTTTTAACCTGTTTTACATCTGTCTGAGGCTGAACCACACTGTTCGCAACCTTGGTGTCATATTTGACCCTGAAATGAGCTTATCCGCTGCTGAAACCCTCATCCCTGCCTTTGTTACCTCCAGACTTGACTATTCCATCGCACTCCTGCCTGACCTCCCACATTCTACCCTACGTAAACTTGAGGTGATCCTAAACTCGGCTGCCCGTGTCCTAACTCGCACCAACTCCCGTTCACCCCATCACCCCTGTGCTCGCTGACCTACATTGGCTCCCGGTTAAGCAACGCCTTGATTTCAATATTCTCATCCTTGTTTTCAAATCCCTCCATGGCCTCGCCCCTCCCTATCTCTGTAATCTCCTTCAGCCCCACAAACCCCCCGAGATATCTGCGCTCCTCTAATTCTGCCCTCTTGAGCATCCCTGATTATAATCGCTCAGCCATTGGTGGCCGTGCCTTCTGTTGCCAAGGCCCTAAGCTCTGGAATTCCCTGCCTAAACACCTCCGCCTCGCTACCTCTCTTTCCTCCTTTTAAGACGCTCCTTAAAACCTATCTCTTTGACCAAGCTTTTGGTCACCTGCCCTAATTTCTCCTTATGTGGCTCGTTGTCACATTTTTTTTGTCTTGTAATACTCCTGTTGTTGTTTTATTGTGTTGTAAATGCTGTTGCAGCTGCACGCGCCAATCTGAGTCAAAAGCAAAATGGAGTTGAAAACCGCATGAAGAAATCGTGAGCAATTTGGACGGTTTGGTGGTACAGGTTGAGCGTCCCGAATCCGGCAACCTCGGGACCGAGGCCGAGCCGGTTTTCGGGTTTTTCCGGACTTCGGAACGTGTTTCTGATGTCCGAAGTCCAGAAACGCCCGAGGACAGGTCGCGATATTTCCGGACTTCAGACATCAGAAACACGTGCCGAGTCCAGAAATGCCTGGGCCCAGGTTGCGCTATTTACGGTTTTCGGCAAGCCTCCCTCAGGGTGTCCGGATTCCGGATCATTTTACGGATTCCGGACCCCTGCCACCAATCGTCCCGGAGTCCGGAACTCCGGATTTGGGACACTCAACCTGTACTTGCTTGCTTCTGAACGATGGCGTTGGGGGAAACAGAAGGATTTGCGTCGTTTTCTGCTGGTTACTCATTCCTCGTCGTATGTTTTGCCACTTGGTGATTCGGTCCCGATTAGCCAATCCAATATTTGAGTGGTAACGGAACCAGCGACTGCATTTTTGAGCCAGTCATCATTACCCTGCCCCACCCCCCCCCCCACACAATGGTCCTGTGACGCTAAGAATGCACTCTCAAGTGTGAGACTCTGGACGAGCGCCAGACACAAGACCTGCAGGAGCTCAAAAGTGAGGGGTTCTTCGGCAAAATGTGTATAAAAGGTGTATTGTGTCAGAGCAGGGTCTATATAGAGGGGGGGGGGGGGGGGGGGCAAGGCTGTGTGTGTATTCTAGAGGGGGTCAAAAGAAAAGAAAAAAAATTGCATTTCGATAGCACCTTTCATGATCTCAGGATGGCTCAAAGGGCTTTACAGCCAACGAGGTACTTTTGAAGTGGAGTCACTGTTGTAATGTAGGAAACGCGACAGCCAATTTACGTACAGCAAGATCCCACAAACAGCAATGTGATAATGACCAGGTAATCTGTTTTTGTTATGTTGGTTGAGGGATAAATATTGGTCAGGACACCGAGGATAACTCCCCTGCTCTTCTATGAAATAGTGCCACGGGGTCTTTCACGCCCACCTGGGAGGGCAGACGGGGCCTCGGTTTAACGTCTCATCCGAAAGACGGCACCTCCGACAGTGCGGCGCTCCCTCAGCACTGGCACTGGGAGTGTCAGCCTAGATTTTGGTGCTCAAGTCTCTGGAGTAGGACTTGAACCCACGACCTTTGACTCGGAGGCGAGAGTGGCTACCCAGTGAGCCTGTGTAGATAAAGGGTGTGCAGTAAAGGGGTCAAGGCTATGTGAGTGTATATGGAGGGGCTACAGTGGGGGGGGGTCAAGGCTATAAGTTTACATGGAGGGAGGGTCAGTGTGTGTGTAGAGGGGGGGGTTAGTGCTGTGTGTAGGGGGGGGGGGGTTAGTGCTGTGTGTAGAGGGGGGGTGGTCAGTGTGTGTGTAGGGGGGGGGGTTAGTGCTGTGTGTAGAGGGGGGGTGGTCAGTGTGTGTGTAGGGGGGGGGTTTCAGTAGACCCGAGGGGGGTGGGTTACAGTGGGGGGGTGTCGGGGATGAGTTGTGAACACAGGCCCTACTGACCAGATTTGTCCTTCTTTCCCCCAGGAGGAGTTGGAACACCTGAACCAGGCCAGTGAGGAGATTAATAAACTGGAGCTGCAGTTGGATGTGAGTACGTCACGCAGCCCCCCACACAGATAGGCGGATGGGGAGAGACAGCTGGACAGACTGGGAGAGGACAGGAAGGGCCGCACCGCCCAGTCCGTCAGTTCACCCAGTACGGGTGCTGTGTCCTACAGACCAGCAGGGTCCGAGCTTACAGCCCTGGTCTGTACGGGTGCTTCCAATTGGCCTCCGTGTCCAAGGGTGTGGCGGGGGAGAGAATCACTCGGTAACCCCAGTTGGAAAATCCTCCTCCTCCTCCGGCAGTCCCTCGGAACCGAGGATGACTTGCTTCCACATTAAAAATGAGTTCTCAGGTGACTGATGTGTCCAATGCAGGACCTACAGTCTCTGTCACAGGTGGGGCAGACGGTGGTTGAAGGGGCGGGTGGGTGGGGTGCTTGGGTTGACGTGCGCTCCTTCCGCTGTTTGCGCTTGGCTTCCGCTTGCTCCCGCCGAAGAGACTCGAGGTGTTCATAGAAACATAGAAGATAGGAGCAGGAGTAGGCCATTCGGCCCCTCGAGCCTGCTCCGCCATTCGATGAGATCATGGCTGATCATCCAAACTCAGTACCCTGTCCCTGCCTTCGCCCCATATCCCTTGATCCCTTTAGCCTTAAGAAATATATCTAACTTCTTCTTGAATATATTTAATGACTTGGCCTCAACTGCCTTCTGTGGTAGAGAATTCCACAGGTTCACCACTCTCTGGGTGAAGAAATTCCTCCTCATCTCTGTCCTAAATGGCTTACCCCTTCGGCGCCTTCCCGGATGCTTCTCCTCCACTTTGTGCGGTCTTGGGCCAGGGATTCCCAGGTGTCGGTGGGGATGTTGCACTTTTTCAAGGAGGCTTTGAGGGTGTCCTTGAAGCGTTTCCTCTGCCCACCTGGGGCTCTCCTGCCGTGTCGGAGCTCCGAGTAGAGCGCTTGTTTTGGGAGTCTCGTATCGGGCGTGCGGACGATGTGGCCCGTCCATCGGAGCTGATCGAGCGCGGTCAAAGCTTCGATGCTGGGGATGTTGGCCTGAGTGAGAACACTGACGTTGGTGCGCCTATCCTGCCAATGGATTTGCAGGATCTTGCGGAGGCAGCGTTGGTGGTACCTCTCCAGTGCTTTGAGGTGCCTGCTGTACATGGTCCATGTCTCTGAGGCATACAGGAGGGCGGGTATCACTACTGCTCTGTAGTCTATAGCCTATAAACAGTACATAGCCCATAGCCTATCCTGGAAAATCCATGAGTGCAGGGGCCACCGAGTACAGGATCAGGCTCGCCTGTGATCCCCCCCCCTACCTACGGTTCAATGTCCCCCCTGGTGGCCCCCTTTCTCGGCCCAACATGAAGAATGCAGTGAGGTACTGGAGGCCAGCTGGGACTGAGGGAACTGTATCCCAGTGAGTGTCTGTGCCTTCAGGAGAGAAAGAGGGGAACAGAGGAATGAAAAATACCAGGCGCGCATGAGACGACTTCGAGTCCTGCTAGGACTGGTGTGTGTCCAGTGCTGTTCACAGGACCCCTCTGTTTGTAAATGTGCCCACTCAGTGCTCTATGTGTGGCGCGAGCGTGACGGGTGGATTTTTTTCGTCCATTGAGGAGGTTGTTGTCAAATTTATCAGAGTGTGCCTTGAAGAATTTGTCAGAGAGACCTGGGTGTCCTTGTACACGAATCACTGAAAGTTAACAAGCAGGTACAGCAAGCAATTAGGAAAGCAAGTGGTATGTTGGCCTTTATTACAAGAGGATTTGAGTATAAGAGTAAAGACATCTTACTGCAATTATATGGGGCTCTGGTGAGACCACACCTGGAGTATTGTGTACAGTTTTGGTCTCCTTACCTAAGGAAGGATATACTTGCCTTAGACGGAGTGCAACGAAGGTTCACCAGGCTGGTTCCTGGGATGGGGGGATTGTCCTATGAGGAGAGATTGAGTAGACTAGGCCTATATTCTCCAGAGTTCAGAAGAATGAGAGGTGATCTCATTGAAACATACACAATTCTTACAGGGCTTGACAGGGTAGATACAGCGAGGATATTTCCCCTGGCTGGGGAGTCTAGAACCAGGCGTCACAGTCTCAGAATAAGGGGTCGGCCATTTAGGACTGAGATGAGGAGAAATTTCTTCACTCAGAGGGGGGTGAATCTTTGGAATTCTCTACCCCAGAGGGCTGTGGAGGCTCAGTCGTTGAGTGTATTCAAGACAGAGATTGATAGATTTTTGAATATTAAGGGAATCAAGGGATATGGGGATAGTGCAGGAAAGTGGAGTTGAGGTAGAAGATCAGACATGATCTTATTGAATGGCGGAGCAGGCTCGAAGGGCTAAATGGCCGACTCCTGCTCCTATTTCTTATGTTCTTATGAAAGGAGATGGTTGTTCCTGGGTTACTGCACTGTCTCTTTCTCTCTCGAAACAGCAGCCCAAACCAGCCCATGACTGAAGGGGTGAAGGTGCCTCTGTGGGTTCTAAGGGCTGCATGTGAAGTAAGATTGAGCAGTCTCAATCTAATTCCTGCTGGGCATGGCCCACAGAACTTGACCGTCCCTAATCTGGCATTAGATTGGCTGTCGCACTGAAAGAAGCCATAGGTTCTGGTTTGGGAAATGAAAAAACGTCGCACTGCTTTGGTAGGTGGTGCTTTCTGAGTTTGGGGCCAAAACGGATTGTAGTGAGAGTTTCACTCTGTAGAGGTAGCTTTACTCTGTATCTAACCCGTGCTGTACCTGCCCTGGGAGTGTTTGATGGGGACAGTGTAGAGGGAGCTTTACTCTGTATCTAACCCGTGCTGTACCTGCCCTGGGAGTGTTTGATGGGGCAGTGTAGAGGGAGCTTTACTCTGTATCTAACCCGTGCTGTACCTGCCCTGGGAGTGTTTGATGGGACAGTGCAGAGGGAGCTTTACCCTGTATCTAACTCGTGCTGTACCTGCCCTGGGAGTGTTTGATGGGGCAGTGTAGAGGGAGCTTTACCCTGTATCTAACCCGTGCTGTACCTGCCCTGGGAGTGGTTGATGGGACAGTGTAGAGGGAACTTCACTCTGTATCTAACTCGTGCTGTACCTGCCCTGGGAGTGTTTGATGGGTCAGTGTAGAGGGAGCTTTACCCTGTATCTAACCCGTGCTGTACCTGCCCTGGGAGTGGTTGATGGGACAGTGCAGAGGGAGCTTCACTCTGTATCTAACCCGTGCTGTACCTGCCCTGGGAGTGTTTGATGGGGACAGTGTAGAGGGAGCTTTACTCTGTATCTAACCCGTGCTGTACCTGCCCTGGGAGTGTTTGATGGGGACAGTGTAGAGAGAGCTTTACTCTGTATCTAACCCGCGCTGTACCTGCCCTGGGAGTGTTTGATGGGGACCGTGTAGAGGGAGCTTTACTCTGTATCTAACCCATGCTGTACCTGCCCTGGGAGTGTTTGATGGGACAGTGTAGAGGAATCTTTACTCTGTATCTAACCCGTGCTGTACCTGCCCTGGGAGTGTTTGATGGGGCAGTGTAGAGGGAGCTTTACTCTGTATCTAACCTGTGCTCGACCTGCCCTGGGGGTGTTTGATGGCGACAGTGTAGAGGGAGCTTTACTCTGTATCTAACCCGTGCTGTACCTGCCCTGGGAGTGTTTGATGGCGACAGTGTAGAGGGAGCTTTAATCTGTATCTAACCTGTGCTGTATCTGACCTGGGATTGTTTGATGGGATAGTGTGGAGGGAGCTTTACATTGTTTGGTATTTCATATATATTGGATTGTAGCAAACCTGCCCCTGGGTATTTTTTGTTAGAACCTTGTTCTATTTATAAGTATCGATCTGCATCTCCCACAGGAGTCAAGAAACACCTACCGGAAAATTCTGTCGGAGTCTGCCAGGAAATTGAATGCTCAGGGCTCCGAGCTCGGCAACTGCATTGAGAAGGCGCGGCCATATTATGAGGCTCGGCGCCAGGCAAAGGAGGTGAGTCTTCTTATCCTAGAAGAGGTGTTTGTTAAACATTCAACCACTCGAATTCTTCACGGTCAGTGAGCGGGAATGAGACCGAAAATGGGAGGGACCTGTCCATTGTGATTCTATAAAATGGGAGTGGATTGAAGAAAATCGCTTGACTTTTAGGATTCTGTACAATGGGAGATAATGGGCAGGCATTAGATCCATTGGGATTCTGTAGAATGGGACTGAATGGGAATGAGTTTGGTCCATTTGAATTCTGTACAATCGGAGTGAATGGGAAGGAGTTTGGCCCATTGGGATTCTGTACAATGGGAGTGATTGGGAAGGAGTTTGTTCCATTTGGAATTCTGTACAATGGGAGTGAATGGGAAGGAGTTTGATCCATTGGGATTCTGTACAATGAGAGTGATTGGGAAGGAGTTTGATCCAGTGGGAATCTGTACAATGGGAGTGAATGGGAAGGAGTTTGATCCATTGGGAATCTGTACAATGGGAGTGAATGGGAAGGAGTTTGATCCATTGGGGATCTGTACAATGGGAGGGATTGGGAAGGAGTTTGATCCATTGGGATTCTGTACAATGGGAGGGATTGGGAAGGAGTTTGATCCAGTGGGAATCTGTACAATGGGAGTGAATGGGAAGGAGTTTGATCCATTGGGAATCTGTACAATGGGAGTGAATGGGAAGGAGTTTGATCCATTGGGAATCTGTAGAATGGGAGTGATTGGGAAGGAGTTTGTTCCATTGGGATTCTGTATAATGGGAGTGAATGGGAAGGAGTTTGGTCCATTGGGATTCTGTACAATGGGTGTGAATGGGAAGGAGTTTGGTCCATTGGGATTCTGTACAATGGGTGTGAATGGGAAGGAGTTTGATCCATTGGGATTCTGTACAATGGGTGTGAATGGGAAGGAGTTTGGTCCATTGGGATTCTGTACAATGGGTGTGAATGGGAAGGAGTTTGATCCATTGGGAATCTGGTGAATGGGAATGAGTTTGATCCATTGGGATTCTGTACAATGGGTGTGAATGGGAAGGAGTTTGGCCCATTGGGATTCTGTACAATGGGAGTGATTGGGAAGGAGTTTGTTCCATTTGGAATTCTGTACAATGGGAGTGAATGGGAAGGAGTTTGATCCATTGGGATTCTGTACAATGAGAGTGATTGGGAAGGAGTTTGATCCAGTGGGAATCTGTACAATGGGAGTGAATGGGAAGGAGTTTGATCCATTGGGAATCTGTACAATGGGAGTGAATGGGAAGGAGTTTGATCCATTGGGGATCTGTACAATGGGAGGGATTGGGAAGGAGTTTGATCCATTGGGATTCTGTACAATGGGAGGGATTGGGAAGGAGTTTGATCCAGTGGGAATCTGTACAATGGGAGTGAATGGGAAGGAGTTTGATCCATTGGGAATCTGTACAATGGGAGTGAATGGGAAGGAGTTTGATCCATTGGGAATCTGTAGAATGGGAGTGATTGGGAAGGAGTTTGTTCCATTGGGATTCTGTATAATGGGAGTGAATGGGAAGGAGTTTGGTCCATTGGGATTCTGTACAATGGGTGTGAATGGGAAGGAGTTTGGTCCATTGGGATTCTGTACAATGGGTGTGAATGGGAAGGAGTTTGATCCATTGGGATTCTGTACAATGGGTGTGAATGGGAAGGAGTTTGGTCCATTGGGATTCTGTACAATGGGTGTGAATGGGAAGGAGTTTGATCCATTGGGAATCTGGTGAATGGGAATGAGTTTGATCCATTGGGATTCTGTACAATGGGTGTAAATGGGAAGGAGTTTGGTCCATTGGGATTCTGTACAATGGGAGTGAATGGGAAGGAGTTTGGTCCATTGGGATTCTGTACAATGGGTGTAAATGGGAAGGTGTTTGATCCATTGGGATTCTGTACAATGGGTGTAAATGGGAAGGAGTTTGGTCCATCGGGATTCTGTACAATGGGTGTAAATGGGAAGGAGTTTGGTCCATTGGGAATCTGTACAATGGGAGTGAATGGGAAGGAGTTTGGTCCATTGGGATTCTGTACAATGGGTGTAAATGGGAAGGAGCCTGGTCCATCGGGATTCTGTACAATGGGTGTAAATGGGAAGGAGTTTGATCCATTGGGAATCTGTACAATGGGAGGGATTGGGAAGGAGTTTGATCCAGTGGGAATCTGTACAATGGGAGTGAATGGGAAGGAGTTTGATCCATTGGGAATCTGTACAATGGGAGTGAATGGGAAGGAGTTTGATCCATCGGGAATCTGTAGAATGGGAGTGATTGGGAAGGAGTTTGTTCCATTGGGATTCTGTATAATGGGTGTAAATGGGAAGGAGTTTGGTCCATCGGGATTCTGTACAATGGGTGTAAATGGGAAGGAGTTTGATCCATTGGGATTCTGTACAATGGGTGTAAATGGGAAGGAGTTTGGTCCATTGGGATTCTGTACAATGGGTGTAAATGGGAAGGAGTTTGGTCCATTGGGAATCTGTACAATGGGAGTGAATGGGAAGGAGTTTGGTCCATTGGGATTCTGTACAATGGGTGTAAATGGGAAGGAGCCTGGTCCATCGGGATTCTGTACAATGGGTGTAAATGGGAAGGAGTTTGATCCATTGGGAATCTGTACAATGGGAGGGATTGGGAAGGAGTTTGATCCAGTGGGAATCTGTACAATGGGAGTGAATGGGAAGGAGTTTGATCCATCGGGAATCTGTAGAATGGGAGTGATTGGGAAGGAGTTTGTTCCATTGGGATTCTGTACAATGGGTGTAAATGGGAAGGAGTTTGGTCCATTGGGAATCTGTACAATGGGTGTAAATGGGAAGGAGTTTGGTCCATTGGGAATCTGTACAATGGGTGTAAATGGGAAGGAGTTTGGTCCATTGGGATTCTGTACAATGGGTGTAAATGGGAAGGAGTTTGGTCCATTGGGATTCTGTACAATGGGTGTGAATGGGAAGGAGTTTGATCCATTGGGATTCTGTACAATGGGTGTAAATGGGAAGGAGTTTGGTCCATCGGGAATCTGTACAATGGGTGTAAATGGGAAGGAGTTTGGTCCATCGGGATTCTGTACAATGGGTGTAAATGGGAAGGAGTTTGGTCCATCGGGATTCTGTACAATGGGTGTAAATGGGAAGGAGTTTGGTCCATTGGGAATCTGTACAATGGGTGTAAATGGGAAGGAGTTTGGTCCATTGGGATTCTGTACAATGGGTGTAAATGGGAAGGAGTTTGGTCCATTGGGATTCTGTACAATGGGTGTAAATGGGAAGGAGTTTGGTCCATTGGGATTCTGTACAATGGGAGTGAATGGGAAGGAGTTTGGTCCATCGGGATTCTGTACAATGGGTGTAAATGGGAAGGAGTTTGGTCCATTGGGATTCTGTACAATGGGAGTGAATGGGAAGGAGTTTGGTCCATCGGGATTCTGTACAATGGGTGTAAATGGGAAGGAGTTTGGTCCATCGGGATTCTGTACAATGGGAGTGAATGGGAAGGAGTTTGATCCATTGGGATTCTGTACAATGGGTGTAAATGGGAAGGAGTTTGGTCCATTGGGAATCTGTACAATGGGTGTAAATGGGAAGGAGTTTGGTCCATTGGGAATCTGTACAATGGGTGTAAATGGGAAGGAGTTTGGTCCATCGGGAATCTGTACAATGGGTGTAAATGGGAAGGAGTTTGGTCCATTGGGAATCTGTACAATGGGTGTAAATGGGAAGGAGTTTGGTCCATTGGGAATCTGTACAATGGGTGTAAATGGGAAGGAGTTTGGTCCATCGGGATTCTGTACAATGGGTGTAAATGGGAAGGAGTTTGGTCCATTGGGATTCTGTACAATGGGAGTGAATGGGAAGGAGTTTGGTCCATCGGGATTCTGTACAATGGGTGTAAATGGGAAGGAGTTTGGTCCATCGGGATTCTGTACAATGGGAGTGAATGGGAAGGAGTTTGATCCATTGGGATTCTGTACAATGGGTGTAAATGGGAAGGAGTTTGGTCCATTGGGAATCTGTACAATGGGTGTAAATGGGAAGGAGTTTGGTCCATTGGGAATCTGTACAATGGGTGTAAATGGGAAGGAGTTTGGTCCATCGGGAATCTGTACAATGGGTGTAAATGGGAAGGAGCCTGGTCCATCGGGATTCTGTACAATGGGTGTAAATGGGAAGGAGCCTGGTCCATCGGGATTCTGTACAATGGGTGTGAATGGGAAGGAGTTTGGTCCATCGGGATTCTGTACAATGGGTGTAAATGGGAAGGAGTTTGGTCCATTGGGATTCTGTACAATGGGTGTAAATGGGAAGGAGTTTGGTCCATCGGGATTCTGTACAATGGGTGTAAATGGGAAGGAGTTTGGTCCATCGGGATTCTGTACAATGGGTGTAAATGGGAAGGAGTTTCGTCCATCGGGATTCTGTACAATGGGTGTAAATGGGAAGGAGTTTGGTTGCCGCCGCTTTCACCTTGGGATATTTTCCATGAGGTGTTAGGGTGCTGTCTAAACGGAAGGGGTTGTCAGTCCGACCCCATTTAGCAGTGTGAAGACGTCGCTGAGCTCTGGTGATGGGTGTCACGGCCTAGAAGCTCAGGTCAGCAATATTAGAGGCCGGACACTTAATGCGATCATATGATGTCCGTCTGTCCACTGGTTTAGTGGAGACGTTAATCAGTTTAAGATAAACAAGTGAACAACAGAGCAATGTCTATGTGCAAGTTAAAGTGTTCGTCCACAAATATTTTTAGGCTTATCTGTTTAAAGAATTGTACAGAATGGAGAATGTGTTTTCTGGGTGTTGCTCTCTGGACGATGCTCTGGGTGTTTCTCTCTGGGCGATGCTCTGGGTGTTGCTTTGTGTGTGTTGCTCTGGGTGTTGCTCTCTGGGCGATGCTCTGTGAGTTGCTCTGGGTGTTGCTCTCTGGACGATGCTCTGGGTGTTGCTTTGTGTGTGTTGCTCTGGGTGTTGCTCTCTGGGCGATGCTCTGTGAGTTGCTCTGGGTGTTGCTCTCTGGGCGATGCTGTGTGTGTTGCTCTGGGTGAGTTGCTCTCTGGACGATGCTCTGTGTGAGTTGCTCTGGGTGTTGCTCTCTGGACGATGCTGTGTGAGTTGCTCTGGGTGTTGCTCTCTGGACGATGCTCTGTGTGAGTTGCTCTGGGTGTTGCTCTCTGGACGATGCTCTGGGTGTTTCTCTCTGGGCGATGCTCTGGGTGTTGCTTTGTGTGTGTTGCTCTGGGTGTTGCTCTCTGGGCGATGCTCTGTGAGTTGCTCTGGGTGAGTTGCTCTCTGGACGATGCTCTGTGTGAGTTGCTCTGGGTGTTGCTCTCTGGGCGATGCTCTGGGTGTTGCTCTCTGGGCGATGCTCTGGGTGTTGCTCTCTGGACGATGCTCTGGGTGTTGCTTTGTGTGTGTTGCTCTGGGTGTTGCTCTCTGGGCGATGCTCTGTGAGTTGCTCTGGGTGTTGCTCTCTGGGCGATGCTGTGTGTGTTGCTCTGGGTGAGTTGCTCTCTGGACGATGCTCTGTGTGTGTTGCTCTGGGTGAGTTGCTCTCTGGACGATGCTCTGTGTGAGTTGCTCTGGGTGTTGCTCTCTGGACGATGCTCTGGGTGTTTCTCTCTGGGCGATGCTCTGGGTGTTGCTTTGTGTGTGTTGCTCTGGGTGTTGCTCTCTGGGCGATGCTCTGTGAGTTGCTCTGGGTGAGTTGCTCTCTGGACGATGCTCTGTGTGAGTTGCTCTGGGTGTTGCTCTCTGGGCGATGCTCTGGGTGTTGCTCTCTGGGCGATGCTCTGGGTGTTGCTCTCTGGACGATGCTCTGGGTGTTGCTCTGTGAGTTGCTCTGGGTGTTGCTCTCTGGACGATGCTCTGTGAGTTGCTCTGGGTGTTGCTCTCTGGACGATGCTCTGTGAGTTGCTCTGGGTGTTGCTCTCTGGACGATGCTGTGTGTGTTGCTCTGGGTGTTGCTCTCTGGACGATGCTCTGTGAGTTGCTCTGGGTGTTGCTCTCTGGACGATGCTGTGTGTGTTGCTCTGGGTGTTTCTCTCTGGGCGATGCTCTGTGAGTTGCTCTGGGTGTTGCTCTCTGGACGATGCTGTGTGTGTTGCTCTGGGTGTTTCTCTCTGGGCGATGCTCTGGGTGTTGCTCTGGGTGTTTCTCTCTGGGCGATGCTCTGGGTGTTGCTTTGTGTGTGTTGCTCTGGGTGTTGCTCTCTGGACGATGCTCTGTGAGTTGCTCTGGGTGTTGCTCTCTGGGCGATGCTCTGGGTGTTGCTTTGTGTGTGTTGCTCTGGGTGTTGCTCTCTGGGCGATGCTCTGTGAGTTGCTCTGGGTGAGTTGCTCTCTGGACGATGCTCTGTGTGAGTTGCTCTGGGTGTTGCTCTCTGGGCGATGCTCTGGGTGTTGCTCTCTGGGCGATGCTCTGGGTGTTGCTCTCTGGGCGATGCTCTGGGTGTTGCTCTGTGAGTTGCTCTGGGTGAGTTGCTCTCTGGACGATGCTCTGTGTGAGTTGCTCTGGGTGTTGCTCTCTGGATGATGCTCTGGGTGTTGCTCTCTGGA
This sequence comes from Squalus acanthias, assembly GCA_030390025.1. Taxonomy (NCBI): domain Eukaryota; kingdom Metazoa; phylum Chordata; class Chondrichthyes; order Squaliformes; family Squalidae; genus Squalus; species Squalus acanthias. The sequence goes on along the minus strand of JASTWF010000129.1, from coordinate 315,885 downwards.
TGATGCTCTGGGTGTTGCTCTCTGGATGATGCTCTGGGTGTTGCTCTCTGGATGATGCTCTGGGTGTTGCTCTCTGGATGATGCTCTGGGTGTTGCTCTCTGGATGATGCTCTGGGTGTTGCTCTCTGGATGATGCTCTGGGTGTTGCTCTCTGGATGATGCTCTGGGTGTTGCTCTCTGGATGATGCTCTGGGTGTTGCTCTCTGGATGATGCTCTGGGTGTTGCTCTCTGGGTGTTGCTCTCTGGATGATGCTCTGGGTGTTGCTCTCTGGATGATGCTCTGGGTGTTGCTCTCTGGATGATGCTCTGGGTGTTGCTCTCTGGATGATGCTCTGGGTGTTGCTCTCTGGATGATGCTCTGGGTGTTGCTCTCTGGATGATGCTCTGGGTGTTGCTCTCTGGATGATGCTCTGTGTGAGTTACTCTGGACGATGCTCTGGGTGAGTTGCTCTCTGGGTGTTGCTCTCTGGATGATGCTCTGTGTGTGTTGCTCTGGGTGTTGCTCTCTGAACGACGAGCTGGGTGTTGCTCTGCTTGATAATTTTGCACCGAGTCGTGTACCTTCATTCATACCATCTCGCACACAGCGACTTGTATATTCACAGTGCACAGCCCTTGAATGCTGCCACTCGTTACCTGGCGCACAGACCCGCCTGCTGCCCTCAGTTCTGCTCATTATGAAGTGGGTTCTCCGTGTGATATTTACTCCTCTCTAGCCCGGGGACGCCCCTTTATTACCCCTTTCCCTTCCCCTGCACTCTGCACGGCAAGGCTCCATATTGACGGATCTGCTCGGGTGGTTGCGACGGGCCTTGCTCGACATGAATCAGCCTGAGTGGCTGTTAAATGTGAGCTGGAGGCAGCTGCGCTTCAGCTCTGGCTGTTGTTTCAGCGCGCGGGTGACACCAGCTCTAAAATACTGTCCTGCCTGCAGATCCTCCAGTCTTAACCTCGTTGTGGACTGAATACGTCGGGGCTTCTCAAGGCCCTTTTTTTGGCCTTCCCACTTTTAGAACCTATTTCTCACTCGGTTGCTATGGACTGTAATGTGCGAGGGCCCTGCTGGCACAGCTAGTCAAAGCCGGGGGCGGAAGACGGGGCTCTTCCAACGGGGCTCAGTGTCCCTGGGTTAGGGAGGGGCTAAATCAGCCTTGGGTTCCTGCTCCTATCCGAGGAGGCCCGCTGGGAATTGCATGGAATGGTGGGCGAGGACAGGCTGGGCTTCATCGAGTTCATCGATGGTTCAAGGAGGGGAAGCAGTTTGTATGCTTGTGGCTGGGGATGCAGGCCCTTGGGGAGGGATAGGCCCGGGGTCGGACAGGGGGAGAGGCCCGGGGTCAGACAGGGGGAGAGGCCCCGGGCTCAGACAGGGGGAGAGGCCCGGGGTCGGACAGGGGAAGAGGCCCCGGGTCGGACAGGGGGGAGAGGCCCGGGGTCGGACAGGGGAGAGGCCCGGGGTCAGACAGGGGGAGAGGCCCGGGGTCTGAGCGGGGGGAGAGGCCCGGGGTCTGAGCGGGGGGAGATTCCCGGGGTCGGACAGGGGGAGAGGCCCGGGGTCAGACAGGGGGAGAGGCCCGGGGTCGGATGGCGGGGAGAGGACAGGGGGAGAGGCCCCGGGTCGGACAGGGGGGAGAGGCCCGGGGTCGGACGGGGGGGGGGGAGAGGCCCGGGGTCGGACGGGGGGGGGGGGGGAGAGGCCCGGGGTCGGACGGGGGGGGGGGGGGAGAGAGGCCCGGGGTCAGACAGGGGGAGAGGCCCGGGGTCAGACAGGGGGAGAGGCCCGAGGTCAGACAGGGGGAGAGGCCCGGGGTCAGACAGGGGGAGAGGCCCGGGGTCAGACAGGGGGAGAGGCCCGGGGTCAGACAGGGGGAGAGGGCCCCGGGTCGGACAGGGGGGAGAGGCCGGGGTCGGACAGGGGGGAGAGGCCCGGGGTCGGACGGGGGGGGGGGAGAGGCCCGGGTCGGACGGGGGGGGGGGAGAGGCCCGGGGTCCGACAGGGGAGAGGCCCGGGGTCAGACAGGGGGAGAGGCCCGGGGTCAGACAGTGGGGAGAGGCCCGGGGTCAGACAGGGGGAGAGGCCCGGGGTCAGACAGGGGGAGAGGCCCGGGTCAGACAGGGGGAGAGGCCCGGGGTCAGACAGGGGGAGAGGCCCGGGGTCAGACAGGGGGAGAGGCCCGGGTCAGACAGGGGGAGAGGCCCGGGTCGGACAGGGGGAGAGGCCCCGGGTCGGACAGGGGGAGAGGCCCCGGGTCGGACAGGGGGAGAGGCCCCGGGTCGACAGTGGGAGAGGCCCGGGGTCAGGACAGTGGGAGAGGCCCGGGGTCAGACAGGGGGAGAGGCCCGGGTCAGACAGGGGGAGAGGCCCGGGTCAGACAGGGGGAGAGGCCCCGGGTCAGACAGGGGGAGAGGCCCCGGGTCGGACAGGGGGAGAGGCCCGGCGTCGGACAGGGGGAGAGGCCCCGGGTCGGACAGGGGAGAGGCCCCGGGGTCGGACAGGGGGAGAGGCCCGGGGTCGGACAGGGGGAGAGGCCCGGGGTCGGATGGCGGGGAGAGGACAGGGGGAGAGGCCCCGGGTCGGACAGGGGGAGAGGCCCCGGGTCGGACAGGGGGAGAGGCCCCGGGTCGGACAGGGGGAGAGGCCCCGGGTCGGACAAGGGGGAGAGGCCCCGGGTCGGACAGGGGGGAGTGGCCCGGGGTCGGACAGGGGGGAGTGGCCCGGGGTCGGACAGGGGGAGAGGCCCGGGGTCAGACAGTGGGGAGAGGCCCGGGGTCGGACAGGGGGAGAGGCCCGGGGTCAGACAGGGGGAGAGGCCCAGGGTCGGACAGGGGGAGAGGTCCCGGGGTCGGACAGGGGGAGAGGTCCCGGGGTCGGACAGGGGGGAGAGGCCCGGGGTCAGACAGGGGGGAGAGGCCCGGGGTCAGACAGGGGGGAGAGGCCCGGGGTCGGACAGGGGGAGAGGTCCCGGGGTCGGACAGGGGGGAGAGGCCCGGGGTCGGACAGGGGGGAGAGGCCCGGGGTCAGACAGGGGGGAGAGGCCCGGGGTCGGACGGGGGGGGGGAGAGGCCCGGGGTCGGACGGGGGGGAGAGGCATGGGGTCAGACAGGGGGAGAGGCCCGGGGTCAGACAGGGGGAGAGGCCCGGGGTCAGACAGGGGGAGAGGCCCGGGGTCTGAGCGGGGGGAGAGGCCCGGGGTCGGACAGGGGGAGAGGCCCGGGGTCGGACGGCGGGGAGGCCCGGGGTCGGACGGCGGGGGTCGGACAGGGGGAGAGGCCCGGGGTCGGACAGGGGGAGAGGCCCGGGGTCGGACAGGGGGGAGAGGCCCGGGGTCGGACGGGGGGGCGAGGCCCGGGGTCGGACGGGGAGGAGAGGCCCGGGGTCGGACGGGGGGGAGAGGCCCGGGGTCGGACGGGGGGGAGAGGCCCGGGGTCGGACGGGGGGGAGAGGCCCGGGGTCGGACGGGGGGGAGAGGCCCGGGGTCGGACGGGGGGGGAGAGGCCCGGGGTCGGACGGGGGGGAGAGGCCCGGGGTCGGACGGGGGGGAGAGGCCCGGGGTCGGACGGGGGGGAGAGGCCCGGGGTCGGACGGGGGGGAGAGGCCCGGGGTCGGACGGGGGGGAGAGGCCCGGGGTCGGAGAGGCCCGGGGTCGGACGGGCGGAGAGGCCCGGGGGTCGGACGGGCGGAGAGGCCCGGGGTCGGACAGGGGGGATAGGCCCGGGGTCGGACAGGGGGGAGAGGCCCGGGGTCGGACAGTCGGAGAGGCCCGGGGTCGGACGGGCGGAGAGGCCCGGGGTCGGACAGGGGGGAGAGGCCCGGGGTCGGACGGGGGGGAGAGGCCCGGGGTCGGACGGGGGGGGAGAGGCCCGGGGTCGGACGGGGGGGGAGAGGACAGGGGGAGAGGCCCGGGGTCGGACAGCGGGGAGAGGCCCGGGGTCGGACAGCGGGGAGAGGCCCGGGGTCGGACAGCGGGGAGAGGCCCGGGGTCGGACAGCGGGGAGAGGCCCGGGGTCAGACAGTGGGGAGAGGCCCGGGGTCGGACAGCGGGGAGAGGCCCGGGGTCGGACAGCGGGGAGAGGCCCGGGGTCGGACAGGGGGAGAGGCCCGGGGTCGGACAGCGGGGAGAGGCCCGGGGTCGGACAGAGGGGAGAGGCCCGGGGTCGGACGGGAGGGGGGGGGGAGAGGCCCGGGGTCGGACGGGGAGGGGGGGGGAGAGGGCCCGGGGTCGGACGGGGGGGAGAGGCCCGGGGTCGGACAGCGGGGGAGAGGCCCGGGGTCGGACGGGGGGGGAGAGGCCCGGGGGTCGGACGGGGGGAGCGGCCCGGGGTCGGACAGCGGGGGAGAGGCCCGGGGTCGGACGGCGGGGAGAGGCCCGGGGTCGGACGGCGGGGGAGAGGCCCGGGGTCAGACAGCGGGGAGAGGCCCGGGGTCGGACGGGGGGGAGAGGCCCGGGGTCGGACGGGGGGGAGAGGCCCGGGGTCGGACGGGGGGGGGGGAGAGGCCCGGGGTCGGACAGGGGGGGAGAGGCCCGGGGTCGGACAGGGGGGAGAGGCCCGGGGTCGGACAGGGGGGAGAGGCCCGGGGTCGGACAGCCGGGAGAGGCCCCGGGGTCAGACAGCGGGGAGAGGCCCGGGGTCGGACGGGGGGGGAGAGGCCCGGGGTCGGACAGGGGGGAGAGGCCCAGGGTCAGACGGGGGGGGGGAGAGGCGGGGGGAGAGGCCCGGGGTCGGACGGGGAGGAACTGCCACCATTTGCGGTTCTGTGTGCACTCACCTGAGCAACTCTGCGTGTCCGAACCGTGTGTGCGCGCGTGACCGCCCGTGCGACGCTTGTAGCTGCGTGCGGCTCGCAGCAGTGAAGCGCAGGTCCACGCACGTGCCCAAGGGTGGAGATTCTAACTTTGCTCACTCCAGAGCACCGAGATGCCTTGAAGCGATGCGCCACTAGACAAGAGAAAGGACTCTGCCTCGTGGGGGAATCTAGAACTAGGGGGCACAGTTTCAGAATAAGGGGGCACCCATTTGAAACAGAAATGAGGAGAAATTTCTTCTCAGAGGGTGGTGAATCTTTGGAATTCTCTGCCCCAGAGAGCTGTGGAGGCTGGGTCATTGAATATATTTAAGGTGGAGGTGGACAGATTTTTGAAAGGTAAGGGAATCAAGGATTATGGGGAGCGGGCAGGGAAGTGGAGTTGAGGCCAAGATCGGATCAGCCACGATCTTATTGAATGGCGGAGCAGGCTCGAGGGGCCAAGTGACCTATTCCTGCTCCTGCTCCTACGTCTTGGCCCAGAAATTGGAGTTCGATGGTTGCCGCGGGGGTAAGGATCCCCCGCGATATCACACTCCGCGCCTACCTTTATGGTTTTGGCCCACACGAACTTCAGCTCCTGGGCCTCTCCCTGGTGCCGGCGCGCAGTGTGTGCGTGTCCCAGAGGCGCAGTTAGTTCGATGCGACCTCTGGGATCACGTGGGCCAGTTAGAGCCAATGGCAGCACACCATCTTTCATTCATAGTTTTGACAGCAAGAGCTGTCAAAACTATGAATACTACAAGCCCCCAAAAGAACAGCTAAACCTCAATTAAATTTAAAAAAAAGCCATCACATTAATAAAATAACTATAGTTAAATAAATTAACCACTTTAAACAAAAATTTTAATTTTTGAAAAAATTTAAATTCTTTTTAAAAGTTATAAAAATAAACTTACCTTTCTTTAAAGTCTCTAAAAAAGATAAACCTGTTGAAAAAAATTTAAAATAATACTTAATTAACTACTTACCTTGTTAAAAGGGGGTCTTACGCCTCCTTTCTTTATGTGTAAAATCTTCAACACTTACCTGCGCGTTCAAAGCTGAAAAAAAAACTAAGTGCGCTGCGTGCGCGCAGCCTGTAGTGCGCACGCGGTTCACTTAGGAACCGCCCCCTTCGCAATATCGGAAGTGCCGGTTTCCCGCGCATGCGCAGTGCATGCAGGAAACCGGCACTTCGGGACCAAATACGCGAGAGTACACAGTGCGTAATCTCCCACATTAGGTCTAATTTTCGGGCCCTTATGTCTACCGTTGATGTTATAACTGTCGTCGTCCTCTCCTTGTGTTGAAGGCCCAGCAGGAGACTCAGAAGGCCGCCCTGCGCTACGAGAGAGCGGTCAGCATGCACAACGCTGCCCGCGAGATGGTGTACGTAGCCGAGCAGGGGCTGATGGCAGACAGAAACCGCCTGGACCCCACCTGGCAGGAGATGCTGAACCACGCCACCTCAAAGGTAACCTCTCCTCGCGCAAAAAGACTTGCCCGCATGATCGCCTGTGCGTCTGTGGGGCCAGAAAAGCCCAGCAGTCCCAAGCGAGCACCCCCACCCCCCCCCCCCCACACCCAATCCTTCGGCTGATTTTCACCCCCATATATCAAGCCTTCCGCCTCCTCAGAGAGGCAAGAAATGAGGCCCGCAGACAATTCAATTCAGGCTTCCCTTGGAAACAATCCAACTTGGGCCTCTCTCACAAGTGATCAGATCAGGCCCAGGCAACCCCACTTGTTATTATCCAGAGGTAACTCGCACTTGCCTTCCGGATATCGGTGTCAGCCATGGCTCAGTGAGTACCACTCTCGCCTTGACGTCAGGAGGTTGTGTGTTCAAGTCCAGAGACATGAGCGCATAATCCAGGCTGACACTCCCATTGCCGTGTTGAGGGAGAGCTGCACCGTTGGAGGTACCGTCTTTCAAATGAGATGTTAAACCGAGGCCTCATTGTCTGCTGCACTCCTCACTGTAACCGAATCCCCTTGTCCTTCCACACTCTCGGTCTCTTTCCCACTCCTCGCTATAACCGCATCACGCTGTTATACAGAGCGTGCACTGGGAGTCTCGCACTGTTATACAGAGCGTGCACTGGGAGTCTCGCACTGTTATACAGAGCGTGCACTGGGAGTCTCGCACTGTTATACAGAGCGTGCACTGGGAGTCTCGCACTGTTATACAGAGCGTGCACTGGGAGTCTCGCACTGTTATACAGAGCGTGCACTGGGAGTCTCGCACTGTTATACAGAGCGTGCACTGGGAGTCTCGCACTGTTATACAGAGCGTGCACTGGCTGTCTCGCACTGTTATACAGAGCGTGCACTGGATGTCTCGCACTGTTATACAGAGCGTGCACTGGATGTCTCGCACTGTTATGCAGAGCGTGCACTGGATGTCTCGCACTGTTATGCAGAGCGCGCACTGGGAGTCTCTCACTGTTATACAGAGCGCGCACTGGGAGTCTCGCCCTGTTATACAGAGCGCGCACTGGGAGTATCGCACTGTTATACAGGGCGTGCACTGGGAGTCTCGCCCTGTTATACAGAGCGTGCACTGGGAGTCTCGCACTGTTATACAGGGCGTGCACTGGGAGTCTCGCACTGTTATACAGAGCGTGCACTGGGAGTCTCGCACTGTTATACAGACCGTGCACTGGGAGTCTCGCACTGTTATACAGAGCGTGCACTGGGAGTCTCGCACTGTTATACAGAGCGTGCACTGGGAGTCTCGCCCTGTTATGCAGAGCGGCACTGGGAGTCTCGCACTGTTATACAGAGCGTGCACTGGGAGTCTCGCACTGTTATACAGAGCGTGCACTGGGAGTCTCGCACTGTTATACAGAGCGTGCACTGGGAGTCTCGCACTGTTATACCGAGCGTGCACTGGGAGTCTCGCACTGTTATACAGAGCGTGCACTGGGAGTCTCGCACTGTTATACAGAGCGTGCACTGGATGTCTCGCACTGTTATGCAGAGCGTGCACTTGGAGTTTCGCACTGTTATACAGAGCGCGCACTGGGAGTCTCTCACTGTTATACAGAGCGCGCACTGGCTGTCTCGCACTGTTATACAGAGCGTGCACTGGGAGTCTCTCGCACTGTTATACAGAGCGTGCACTGGGAGTCTCTCGCACTGTTATACAGAGCGTGCACTGGGAGTCTCTCGCACTGTTATAAAGAGCGTGCACTGGGAGTCTCGCACTGTTATACAGAGCGTGCACTGGCTGTCTCGCACTGTTATACAGAGCGTGCACTGGGAGTCTCGCACTGTTAACCCAGTGCAGAGTTCCGTGTTTACAGCTTGAGTGGGGAACAAGAGAGGACCGTTCAGGACAGGAGGGACGATCGTCTTGCTGACGCAGTGGTTCGGAGGGGAGAGGTAGCTGAGGGCTCCCCTAACCTCTCGTGTGTTGACGATTGCCCTTCCCTTGCTGCTTGCCCTCAGGTGAACGAGGCGGAGGAGGAGCGGCTGCGCAGTGAGCGGGAGCACCAGCGAGTCACACAGCTCTGTCAGCAGGCCGAGGGCCGGGTCCAGGAGCTCCAGAAATCCCTCAAAAGGGTCATCATCAAATCCAAGCCCTACTTCGAACTCAAGGCCCAGTTCAACCAGATTCTGGAGGTACAGTGCGGCATTTCAACAGTCCACCTTCCTCCACCCCCAGCACTCCCTCTCCTCTCTGGGGGATAATCTACAGAGAGACGGGGTGAGGGGGGGGATTATACCATGAGACGGGGTGAGGGGGGGTGGATTATACCATGAGACGGGGTGAGGGGGGGTGGATTATACCATGAGACGGGGTGGATTATACCATGAGACGGGGTGAGGGGGGGTGGATTATACCATGAGACGGGGTGGATTATACCATGAGATGGGGTGAGGGGGGTGGATTATACCATGAGACGGGGGGGGGGTGGATTATACCATGTGAGGGGGGGTGGATTATACCATGAGACGGGGTGAGGGGGGGTGGGTGGATTATACCATGAGACGGGGGGAGGGGGGGTGGATTATACCATGAGACGGGGGGTGGATTATACCATGAGATGGGGTGAGGGGGGGTGGATTATACCATGAGACGGGGTGAGGGGGGTGGATTATACCATGAGACGGGGTGAGGGGGGGGATTATACAGTGAGACGGCGTGAGGGGGGGGATTATACAGTGAGACGGGGTGTATAATCCAGAGAGGGGCCAGCGGTCTGTGGGCCGCCCCCTCTCCCCCTGGAGAGTGTCCATCGGTCTGTGTTGACCCCTGGAGAGTGTCCATCGGTCTGTGTTGACCCCTGGAGAGTGTCCATCGGTCTGTGTTGACCCCCTTCTCCACCCCATCCCCCCAACGGCTCTGCCCATCTGACTCTTGCCCGTCCTACCCGCAGGAGCACAAGGCCAGAGTGACGGCCCTGGAGAAGCAGGTGTCCCAGGCCAAGACCAAGTACTCCGTCGCCCTGCGGAACCTGGAGCAGATCAGCGAGCAGATCCACGCCCGCCGGCTGCAGCGGCTGGGCTGTCGCCGGGCCTCCCCGGTGGGGGCCGAGGCCTGCCCGGCCTACCCGGAGGAGGCGGAGGCGGACAGGGCCTCGGCCCGCACCCCGCTGGGGGCGGAGGGGCCGCCCTCCGACACCCTGTCCGTGCTCAGCTTCCAGACCATCGCCTCAGACCTGCAGAAATTCGACTCGGTGGAGCACCTGGAGGAGCTGTCGGACGCCGTGAGCCTGGACAGCGACGACATGAACCAGGAGACCGACCGGCCCAGGCGGCCCTCCTTCCTCTTCAAGCACCACCGCAGCATCAGCTTGTAGGGCTGCGGGCAGCTGACTGGAGGCGAGGCGGCTACTACTCCCCATCCCCCCGCCCCCCTCCCCCAACCACACACTGTTGTACATATAGCCCGTCGCACAGAGAGAGGACTTTACCCCCTGCCCCCCACCCCAACCCCCCCTCCCGGAGCCGCCTGACTTCGTATCATCGCCACGGCCCTTTGATGCACAGACCGGAGTATTACTCCCCAGAGATGTGTTACGTTGTTTAGGGCCATGGCAGTGGTAGGGGAGGGTTTAGTTGACACACAACTGCAGATTGTGGAAATGAGGAGTCTTAGGAAGTTATTTATCCTGCCCACCCCAACTTAAAGAAGCAGGAGCTCAGTGAGCGACCCTTACCCTGCTGAATAAACAGGCACTCTGTACAGTTACAGTGAGCGACCCTTACCCTGCTGAATAAACAGGCACTCTGTACAGTTACAGTGAGCGACCCTTACCCTGCTGAATAAACAGGCACTCTGTACAGTTACAGTGAGCGACCCTTACCCTGCTGAATAAACAGGCACTCTGTACAGTTACAGTGAGCGACCCTTACCCTGCTGAATAAACAGGCACTCTGTACAGTTACAGTGAGCGACCCTTACCCTGCTGAATAAACAGGCACTCTCTACAGTGACACAGTGAGTAACTCTTACCCTTGCAGTCACCTGTGGGGATCGCACATCATCTCTCACTCAGGGAGGCTTCCGACCAGGTAACCAAGTCGTTCAGTCGGTAGTTTTGGCCACAGCAGTGGGTGGTGCAGTGGGTCAGACACTGTCCTTTCCCCCTCTGGGACTGGGCGGTGCAGTGGGTCAGACACTGTCCTTTCCCCCTCTGGGACTGGGTGGTGCAGTGGGTCAGACACTGTCCTTTCCCTCTCTGGGACTGGGTGGTGCAGTGGGTCAGACACTGTCCTTTCCCTCTGGGACTGGGCGGTGCAGTGGGTCAGACACTGTCCTTTCCCTCTCTGGGACTGGGTGGTGCAGTGGGTCAGACACTGTCCTTTCCCTCTCTGGGACTGGGCGGTGCGGTGGGTCAGACACTGTCCTTTCACCCTCTGGGACTGGGTGGTGCAGTGGGTCAGACACTGTCCTTTCCCCCTCTGGGACTGGGTGGTCCGGTGGGTCCAACACTGTCGCTGTGTGCCTTCGGAACAGGGCCGCAGGACTCCTCTCTTTGGTACCCCTCTTGACTGAACTGATACTGATACAACCGTCTCTCCTACGTACTAGTAACTGGACTAAAAATGGCAGCTCCGCTCCCCTCCTTCCGACACCCAATGGCCCAGTGGTGAAGGTACTCCCCCATTTTAGCACTAAACCGACAGAACAGGAAGGCTCCCCTTGTGACCCGTGTGGTTAGCTGCCCTCAGCTAGGTCACTGCTTGGGGGGGGCGGGGGGTGCTGGTGCTGCTCTACAACTGCTGCAGAATCCCTGGATTCAGGAGGGGGGAGTAAATCAGCCCAGGGTTTCCCCACTCCCCATCTCTGCCCAGTGACCCTTGACCTGCGCGATCCAGAGTGTGCAGACGTCCGGCAAGCTCTGGGGTCGGGGGGGAGGATCGGGCTGTGCCGTCCGTCGTGACCCCAGCCCGCGTCCGGCCGATACTCACCCGCGAGGGAAGAGTGGCCGCGCGGGCGAGGTCCAAGGGGCGAGCGCGGAACCCGTACACTTCCCCACCGCCGCCGCCGGCCCCGTGAGGGAGTCGGCACCTTCGGTGGGGGGGGCAGGGGCGGGGTAGGGACGAACTCTTGATCGAGAAGAATTTTATTTGAATTGAAAGGTTCAGGCCGGCCTGCTTTCTTGCGCTGCCCGTTTCCAGTGGGCGAGGCAGTGGCTGCCTTGCGCCATGCTAGCCTGGCACCGCCCGTACGATGGACTTGGCGCTCCATGAGGCCGGTCAAATGACTGCGTCGGTGCCAGTGTACCTCAACCGTATTTATTACAAACTTGTTTTTATATCTGTACGCGTCTGTCCGTCTGTGTGTATGTGAGTGTGTGTGATGTTACGGACTTCAAAATAAAATTGGGAGGATTCCCCTGCCTTGTATTAATTAATTTATTTCCAATGACATTAAACAGTCAATGAAGAGCGAGCGCTTCAGCAAGAGAAACATTCTTTTTGCGCTATCCCCCGCCCCTCGCAGCGCCACATCATTGCTGGGTCTACAACTCCAGTGGTAATGGACATCTAATGGCATCTCATCCCAATCCCAATTTTAACCTAACCGGCCGGAAAGGAATCCCATGGGATCGGGTGGAGCGCCGGTTTGACACCCCGCCCGATCTTGCTTTCCGTTGACTCCATTAGAGAGTAAATATCGGGCGTGGTGTAAAAAAACCAGCGTCCCGTCAGAGTCCCGAAGGGCTGGTTGGGTTAAAATGAGTCCCCCCTTCGCCCACACTCGAACCCGGCGAGTCTCAGCAGCTGATTCTATCATGAAGGACATCACAGCTGGATCCCGTTCCAGATGCTGTCCTTCTACCTCAAGGACCGAGGTTCAAATCCAGCTGAACCATCCCACTGGATGGGTTCGGGGGAGGTTAGACCTTATCAGCCCCCCGTGGATGGGTTCAGGGTGAGATTAGACCCTCTCAGCCCCCAGTGGATGGGTTCAGGGTGAGATTAGACCATATCGGCCCTTGGTGGAGGGGTTCAGGGTGAGATTAGACCCTCTCAGTCCCCAGTGGATGGGCTCAGGGTGAGATTAGACCCTATCGGCCCCAGTGGATGGGTTCAGGGTGAGATTAGACCCTATCGGCCCCTGGTGGAGGGGTTCAGGGTGAGATTAGACACTCTCAGCCCCCAGTGGATGGGTTCAGGGTGAGATTAGACCATATCGGCCCCTGGTGGAGGGGTTCAGGGTGAGATTAGACCCTCTCAGTCCCCGGTGGATGGGTTCAGGGTGGGATTAGACCCTCTCAGTCCCCGGTGGATGGGTTCAGGGTGAGATTAGACCCTATCGGCCCCAGTGGATGGGTTCAGGGTGAGATTAGATCCTATCGGCCCCTGGTGGAGGGGTTCAGGGTGAGATTAGACCCTCTCAGCCCCCGGTGGATGGGTTCAGGGTGAGATTAGACCCTATTGGCCCCAGTGGATGGGTTCAGGGTGAGATTAGACCCTCTCAGTCCCCAGTGGATGGGCTCAGGGTGAGATAAGACCCTCTCAGTCCCCAGTGGATGGGTTCAGGGTGAGATTAGACCCTATCGGCCCCAGTGGATGGGTTCAGGGTGAGATTAGACCCTATCGGCCCCTGGTGGAGGGGTTCAGGGTGAGATTAGACCCTCTCAGCCCCCAGTGGATGGGTTCAGGGTGAGATTAGACCCTCTCAGTCCCTGATGGATGGGTTCAGGGTGAGATTAGACCCTATCGGCCCCAGTGGATGGGTTCAGGGTGAGATTAGACCCTATCGGCCCCAGTGGATGGGCTCAGGGTGAGATTAGACCCTATCGGCCCCAGTGGATGGGCTCAGGGTGAGATTAGACCCTCTCAGTCCCCGGTGGATGGGCTCAGGGTGGGATTAGACCCTCTCGGTCCCCGGTGGATGGGTTCAGGGTGGGATTAGACCCTCTCAGTCCCCGGTGGATGGGTTCAGGATGGGATTAGACCCTCTCAGTCCCCGGTGGATGGGTTCAGGGTGAGATTAGACCCTCTCAGTCCCCGGTGGATGGGTTCAGGGTGAGACTAGACCCTCTCAGTCCCCAGTGGGTGGGTTCAGGGTGAGATTAGACCCTCTCAGTCCCCGGTGGATGGGCTCAGGGTGGGATTAGACCCTCTCAGTCCCCAGTGGATGGGTTCAGGGTGAGATTAGACCCTATCAGTCCCTGATGGATGGGTTCAGGGTGAGATTAGACCCTCTCAACACTTTTGTAATATCAATGACAATCTAAAAAGTCGGTTTTAATAAATGTCTACATGGAACTCTTAACGCAGCAATTAGATCGATTTTTTTCACTCAGTGCAGCTAAGATTAGGTCTCTGAGCAAGGAACTGCCATCAATCTGAGCCAGTCTTTAATGTATTTCTATCTAACAAAAGAGGAGAGCCAAAAAACGAGTTTAATGAAATGCTCAATCCAGAATAGAAAGCGCGCTTTAAAAAGACAGAGTCACGCACACAGAAATACACAAATAGAGAGACATACACAAATAGAGAGACATGCACAAATAGAGAGACATACACAAATAGAGAGACATGCACAAATAGAGAGACATGCACAAATAGAGAGACATGCACAGAAATGCAGTCATACAGACAACAACAACAACAACTTGCATTTATGCAGCACCTGCAACCTAAGAAACCATCCCAAGGCGCTGCACAGGAGCGATTATCAAACAAAATTTGACACCGAGCCGTGTGAGATATTAGGACAGGGTGACCGAAATCTTGGTCAAAGAGGTAGGTTTAATGGAACGCCTTGAAGGAGGAGAGAGAGGGGTTTAGGGAGGGGAATTCCTGAGCTTGGGGCCCCGAGGCAGCTGAAGGCGCGGCCGCCAACGGTGGAGCGATTAAAATCGGGGATGCGCAGGGGGGGCCAGAATTTGGAGGGATAGGGTGAGTGACACAGACAGAAATGTCGAAACACATAATCTGAAAAAATGCAGCGAGACAATCTGAGCAGCACAGAGATACAGAGAGAGAGGCACAAACACAGACAAATATAAAGCGAGACACAGACGTGGGGAGAAACTTACACAAATATAGAAATGGAGCGATGCACGGGAATGTACAGGGGAACGAGCACAAACATACGGAGAAACACAAATGCAGAGAGGCAAAGAAATAGCGAAAGACCGATACATAGAAATGTAAATCTAATTGGGGTGCTCAAGATGATTAAATGATTTGAGAGGGTAGATAGAGAAACGATTTCCTCTAAGGTGGGGGAATCCAGAACAATGGGGGGGGGGCGTAACCTTAAAATTAGAGCGAGGCCGTTCAGGGCTGATGTCAGGAAGCACTTCTTCACACAAAAGGTAGTGGAAATCTAGAACTCTTCCCCCCCAACCCCCGCAAAAAAAAACACGAGGCTAGGGGTCAGTTGAAAATTTTAATTGTGAGCGTGATAGATTTTTGTTAGGTAAGGGTATTAAGGAACCAAAGCGGGTAGATGGAGTTAAGATACAGATCTGCCATGATCTAATTGAATGGCGGAACAGGTTCGAGGAGCTGAATGGCCCCCTCCTGTTCCTATGTAAAAAGAAAACAGAAATATGGAGAGGAACATGCACAGGATTCCACGTAAATCATTAGTTTCATAGAATCGTGCCGTACAGAAGGAGGCCATTCGGCCCATCGTGCCTGTGGCGTCGCTTTGAAAGAGCGGTCCAATGAGTCCCACTCCCCTCCTCTTTCCCCATAGCCCTGTAAATCTTTTCTCCTTTATGGAACCCTTGTCCACACACACACACACACGCACACCCCCCTCTGGGATCGATTAGTCCAGCTCTCTGCCTGCTGGCTTTCTGTTAGCCATTCTCTGCATACTCCAACCTATCCAGACCTCGCCCTCAGTTGTTGCTGCTGCTACCCTCTCCCACGGCTCTTCATCTGTTCCTCTGCTTATTCCTCTGTCAAGTGCCTGGGGGTGTTCTGTATGGAATGCAAGTCGTTGACCTATGAATAGACATGAACAGGAAAGTAGAGAGACATTTACAGACATACGGCGGGACATAGACAGGAATCGAGAGATATACTCACGACTGACGAAGGAATACTGAAACCTGCACACATCATTAGAGAGACACAGACTGAGAGAAAGGCACTCACAATTATTTGGTAAATCAAGAGAGTGGCACAGAAATTCAGAGAAATGTAGATAGAATTACAGAGAAAGACATGCACAGACAGACAGATAGAGGGAGACACAAACACAGAAATAGAGAGGGAGGAACAGAAATACAGAGAAACACAAATTCACAGAGGGACAAACACATAGGAATACAGAGAGAGACAAACACACAGAAACACACAGGAATACAGAGAGAGACAAACACACAGAAATACACAGGAATACAGAGAGAGAGAGACAAACAGAGAGATACAGAGACACAACCAAGAAACATTCTGCTTCTGCACTTCTGGCCCACGCTGGGAACACGACGTGAAATTAGAGAACCTCTCCACTGTAAGGTATGTCCTGCTGTCGCCTGCCAAAATTGCTCACTATTCCAGAATCATTCTGGAATGCAAAGATAAACCCTGGCTTCTATTCTCTACTGCTAACCGTCTTCTTAAACCCCTCTCCCCGTCTCCTCCACCCTCACCTCCGCCAACAAGTATGAGGAGCTCATGGACTTCTTTGTCTCTCAGATCGAGACCATCCGTTCAGCTGCCTCTGCCACTTCCCTTCCTTCCCCTAGCCCACCGGGCCAAACTTCCTCTAAGGTTCCTCCCATGTCCTAGCCCTGAACTCACATCTTTCTCCTGTTTCTCTCCGATCTCCCCCAATAACCTCTCTGCACTCATCTTGTCCATGAGACCCACTTCCTGCTCCCTCGACCCTATTCCCACCAAACTGCTGACCACCCAACTTCCTTTTCTGGCTCCCATGTTAGCTGACATTGTTAACGGTTCTCTCTCCTCAGGTACTGTCCCACTCTCCCTCAAATCTGCCGTCATCACCCCTCCTCAAAAAACCAACCCTTGACGCCTCCGTCCTTGCAAACTACCGCCCCATCTCCAACCTCCCTTTCCTCTCCAAAGTCCTTGAATGTGTTGTCGCCTCCCAAATCCATGCCCATCTTTCCCGCAACTCCATGTTTGAATCCCTCCAATCAGGTTTCCATCCCTGCCACAGTACCGAAACGGCTCTCATCAAAGTCACCAATGACATCCTTTGTGACTGTGACAAAGGTAAACTATCCCTCCTCGTCCTTCTTGACTTGTCTGCAGCCTGACACAGTTGATGACTCCATCCTTCTCCAACGCCTCTCCACCATCGTCCAGCTGGGTGGGACTGCACTTGCCTGGTTCCATTCTTATCTATTTAATCGTAGCCAGAGAATCACCTGCAACGGCTTCTCTTCTCCGCTCCTGCATCGTTACCTCTGGTGTCCCCCAAGGATCTATCCTTGGCCCCCTTCTATTTCTCATCCACATGTTGCCCCTTGGCGACATCATCCGAAAACACAGCGTCAGTTTCCACATAGATGCTGACGACACCCAGCTCTACCTCACCACCAATGTAACCCCACTATTTAAAAAAGGTGGTAGAGAGAAAACGGGAAATTATAGACCGGTAAGTCTGACATCGGTAGTGGGGAAAATGCTAGAGTCCATTATAAAAGATGTAAAAGCAGAGCACTTGGAAAACAGTGACAGGATCGGACAAAGTCAACATGGATTTACAAAAGGTAAATCATGCTTGACTAATCTACTGGAATTTTTTGGGATGTAACTGGTAGAATAGATAAGGGAGAACTAGTGGATGTGGTGTATTTGGACTTTCAGAAGGCTTTCGATAAGGTCCCGCATAAGAGATTAGCGTGCAAAGTTAAAGCACATGGGATTGGGGGTAAGGTACTGTCCTGGATAGAGAACTGGTTGGCAGACAGGAAGCAAAGAGTTGGAATAAACGAGTCTTTTTCCGAGTGGCAGGCAGTGACTAGTGGGATACCGCAGGGATCGGTGCTAGGACCCCAGTTATTCACAATATATATTAATGATCTAGACGAGGGAACTAGATGTAATATCTCCAAGTTTGCAGACAACACAAAGCTGGGTGGGTGTGTGTGCTGTGAGGAGGATGCAGAGAAACTCCAGTATGATTTGGACAGGTTGGGTGATTGGGCAGATGCATGGCAAATGCAGTATAATGTGGATAAATGCGAGGTTATCCACTTCGGTGGCAAAAAGAGGAAGGCAGATTATTATCTGAACGGCAATAGATTGGGAAAAGGGGAAGTGCAACGATACCTGGGTGTCCTTGTGCACCAGTCGCTGAAGGTAAGCATGCAGGTGCAGCAGGCGGTTAAGAAGGCAAATGGTATGTTGGCCTTCATAGCGAGAGGATTCGAGTACAGGAGCAAGGATGTCTTGCTGCAGTTGTACAGGGCCTTGGTGAGACCACACCTTGAGTATTGTGTGCAGTTTTGGTCACCTTATCTGAGGAAGGATGTTCTTGCCATGGAGAGAGTGCAGTGAAGATTTAGCAGACTGATACCTGGGATGGCAGGAATGACGTTTGAGGAGAGATTGGGTCGATTAGGCTTGTATTCGCTAGAGTTTAGAAGAATGAGAGGGGATCTCATTGAAACTTATAAAATTCTAACAGGACTAGACAGACTAGATGCAGGAAGGATGTTCCCGATGGCGGGGGAGTCCAGAACCAGGGGTCCCAGTCTCAGGATAAGGGGTAAGCCATTTAGGACTGAGATGAGGAGGAATTTCTTCACCCAGAGAGTGGTGAACCTGTGGAATTCTCTACCACAGAAGGCAGTTGAGGCCAATTCATTAAATATATTCAAGAAGGAGTTAGCTATATTTCTTAAGGCTAAAGGGATCAAGGGATACGGGGAGAAAGCAGGGACAGGGTACTGAATTTGGATGATCAGCCATGATCTCATTAAATGGCGGAACAGGCTCGAGGGGCCAAATGGCCTACTCCTGCGCCTATATTCTATGTTTCTACCACTTCTCTTGACCTCTCGACGGTCTCTAAATTGTCAGACTGCTTGTCCGACATCCAGTTCTGGATAAGCAGAAATTTTATCCAATTAAATATTGGGAAGACCGAAACCATTGTTTTCGGTCCCCGCCACAAACTCCGTTCCCAAGCCACTGACTCCATCCCTCTCCCAAACACCTGTCTGAGGCTGAACCACACTGTACTCAACCTTGGTGTCATATTTCACCCGGAAATGAGCTTCCGACCACACATCCGCGGCATAACTAATACAGCGTATTTCCACCTTCATAACTACGCCCGTCTCCGCCCTTGCCTCAGCTCAACCGCTGCTGAAACCCTCATCCATGCCTTTGTTACCTCTAGACTTGACTATTCCATCGCACCCCTGGCCGGCCTCCGACATTCTACCCTGCGTAAACTTGAGGTGATCCTAAACTCGGCTGCCCGTGTCCTAACTCGCACCGAGTCCCGTTCACCCATCACCCCTGTGCTCGCTGACCTACATTGGCTCACGGTTAAGCAACGCCTTGATTTCAAAATTCTCATCCTTGTTCTCAAATCCCTCCGCGGCCCCGCCCCTCCCTATCTCTGTAATCTCCTTCAGCCCCACAACCTCTCGAGATATCTGCGCTCCTCTAATTCTGTCCCCCTGAGCATCTCAGATTATAATCGCTCAACCATTGGTGGCCATGCCTTCTGTTGCCTAGGCCCTAAGCTCTGGAACTCCTGCCTAAACCTCTCGGCCTCACTACCTCTCTTTCCTCCTTTAAGACACTCCTTAAAACCTATCTCTTTGACCAAGCTTATGGTCATCTGCCCTAATTTCTCCTTATGTGGCTCGGTGTCAAATTTCTTGTCTTATAATACTCCTGTGAAGCGCCTTGGGACGTTTTACTACGTTAAAGGTGCTATATAAATACAAGTTGTTGTTGTCATAAGGTATGTCTCGCCTTCAACCTCTCCCCTATCCACTGTGAGGTATGTCTCCCCTTTAACCTCTCCCCTATCCACTGTAAGGAATGTCTCCCCTTTAACCTCTCCCCTATCCACTGTAAGAAATGTCTCCCCTTTATCCTCTCCCCTATCCACTGTAAGGAATGTCTCCCCTTTAACCTCTCCCCTATCCACTGTAAGGAATGTCTCCCCTTTAACCTCTCCCCTATCCACTGTAAGGTGTGTCTCCCCTTTAACCTCTCCCCTATCCACTGTAAGGTGTGTCTCCCCTTTAACCTCTCCCCTATCCACTGTAAGGAATGTCTCCCCTTTAACCTCTCCCCTATCCACTGTAAGGAATGTCTCCCCTTTAACCTCTCCCCCTATCCACTGTAAGGTGTGTCTCCCCTTTAACCTCTCCCCTATCCACTGTAAGGTGTGTCTCCCCTTTAACCTCGCCCCTATCCACTGTAAGGAATGTCTCCCCTTTAACCTCTCCCCTATCCACTGTAAGGTGTGTCTCCCCTTTAACCTCTCCCCTATCCACTGTAAGAAATGTCTCCCCTTTATCCTCTCCCCTATCCACTGTAAGGAATGTCTCCCCTTTAACCTCTCCCCTATCCACTGTAAGGAATGTCTCCCCTTTAACCTCTCCCCTATCCACTGTAAGGTGTGTCTCCCCTTTAACCTCTCCCCTATCCACTGTAAGGTGTGTCTCCCCTTTAACCTCTCCCCTATCCACTGTAAGGAATGTCTCCCCTTTAACCTCTCCCCTATCCACTGTAAGGAATGTCTCCCCTTTAACCTCTCCCCTATCCACTGTAAGGAATGTCTCCCCTTTAACCTCTCCCCTATCCACTGTAAGGAATGTCTCCCCTTTAACCTCTCCCCTATCCACTGTAAGGTGTGTCTCCCCTTTAACCTCTCCCCTATCCACTGTAAGGTGTGTCTCCCCTTTAACCTCTCCCCTATCCACTGTAAGGAATGTCTCCCCTTTAACCTCTCCCCTATCCACTGTAAGGAATGTCTCCCCTTTAACCTCTCCCCCTATCCACTGTAAGGTGTGTCTCCCCTTTAACCTCTCCCCCTATCCACTGTAAGGTGTGTCTCCCCTTTAACCTCTCCCCTATCCACTGTAAGGAATGTCTCCCCTTTAACCTCTCCCCTATCCACTGTAAGGAATGTCTCCCCTTTAACCTCTCCCCTATCCATTGTAAGGTGTGTCTCCCCTTTAACCTCTCCCCTATCCACTGTAAGGTGTGTCTCCCCTTTAACCTCGCCCCTATCCACTGTAAGGTGTGTCTCCCCTTTAACCTCTCCCCGATCCACTGTAAGGTGTGTCTCCCCTTTAACCTCACCCCTATCCACTGTAAGGTGTGTCTCCCCTTTAACCTCTCCCCTATCCACTGTAAGGAATGTCTCCCCTTTAACCTCTCTCCCTATCCACTGTAAGGAATGTCTCCCCTTTAACCTCGCCCCTATCCACTGTAAGGAATGTCTCCCCTTTAACCTCTCCCCTATCCACTGTAAGGAATGTCGCCCCTTTAACCTCTCTCCCTATCCACTGTAAGGAATGTCTCCCCTTTAACCTCGCCCCTATCCACTGTAAGGAATGTCTCCCCTTTAACCTCTCCCCTATCCACTGTAAGGTGTGTCTCCCCTTTAACCTCTCCCCTATCCACTGTAAGGAATGTTTCCCCTTTAACCTCTCCCCCTATCCACTGTAAGGAATGTTTCCCCTTTAACCTCTCCCCCTATCCACTGTAAGGAATGTCTCCCCTTTAACCTCTCCACTATCCACTGTAAGGAATGTTTCCCCTTTAACCTCTCCACTATCCACTGTAAGGAGTGTCTCCCCTTTAACCTCTCCCCTATCCACTCTGAGGTATGTCTCCCCTTTAACCTCTCCCCTATCCACTGTAAGGAATGTCTCCCCTTTAACCTCTCACCTATCCACTGTAAGGTGCGTCTCCCCTTTAACCTCTCCCCTATCCACTGTAAGGAATGTCTCCCCTTTAACCTCTCCCCTATCCACTGTAAGGAATGTCTCCCCTTTAACCTCTCCCCTATCCACTGTAAGGAATGTTTCCCCTTTAACCTCTCCCCTATCCACTGTAAGGAATGTCTCCCCTTTAACCTCTCCCCTATCCACTGAAAGGAATGTCTCCCCTTTAACCTCTCCCCTATCCACTGTAAGGAATGTCTCCCCTTTAACCTCTCCCCGATCCACTGTAAGGAATGTTTCCCCTTTAACCTCTCCCCTATCCACTGTAAGGTGTGTCTCCCCTTTAACCTCTCCCCTATCCACTGTAAGGAATGTTTCCCCTTTAACCTCTCCCCTATCCACTGTAAGGTGTGTCTCCCCTTTAACCTCGCCCCTATCCACTGTAAGGAATGTCTCCCCTTTAACCTCTCCCCCTATCCACTGTAAGGAATGTCTCCCCTTTAACCTCTCCCCTATCCACTGTAAGGTGTATCTCCCCTTTAACCTCTCCCCCGATCCAATGTAAGGAATGTCTCCCCTTTAACCTCTCCCCTATCCACTGTAAGGTGTGTCTCCCCTTTAAACCTCTCCCCTATCCACTGTAAGGAATGTCTCCCCCTTTAACCTCTCCCCTATCCACTGTAAGGAATGTCTCCCCTTTAACCTCTCCCCCCTATCCACTGTAAGGAATGTCTCCCCTTTAACCTCTCCCCTATCCACTGTAAGGAATGTCTCCCCTTTAACCTCTCCCCTATCCACTGTAAGGTGTGTCTCCCCTTTAACCTCTCCCCTATCCACTGAAAGGAATGTCTCCCCTTCAACCTCTCCCCTATCCACTGTAAGGAGTGTCTCCCCTTTAACCTCTCCCCTATCCACTGTAAGGAATGTCTCCCCTTTAACCTCTCCCCTATCCACTGTAAGGTGTGTCTCCCCTTTAACCTCTCCCCTATCCACTGTAAGGAATGTCTCCCCTTTAACCTCTCCCCTATCCACTGTAAGGAATGTCTCCCCTTTAACCTCTCCCCTATCCACTGTAAGGAATGTCTCCCCTTTAACCTCTCCCTATCCACTGTAAGGAATGTCTCCCCTTTAACCTCGCCCCTATCCACTGTAAGGAATGTCTCCCCTTTAACCTCACCCCTATCCACTGTAAGGTGTGTCTCCCCTTTAACCTCTCCCCTATCCACTGTAAGGAATGTCTCCCCTTTAACCTCTCCCCTATGCACTGTAAGGTGTGTCTCCCCTTTAACCTCTCCCCTATCCACTGTAAGAAATGTCTCCCCTTTAACCTCTCCCCTATGCACTGTAAGGTGTGTCTCCCCTTTAACCTCACCCCTATCCACTGTAAGGAATGTCTCCCCTTTAACCTCTCCCCTATCCACTGTAAGGTGTGTCTCCCCTTTAACCTCTCCCCTATCCACTGTAAGGTGTGTCTCCCCTTTAACCTCTCCCCTATCCACTGTAAGGAATGGTCTCCCCTTTAACCTCTCCCCTATCCACTGTAAGGAATGTCTCCCCTTTAACCTCTCCCCTATCCACTGTAAGGAATGTCTCCCCTTTAACCTCGCCCTATCCACTGTAAGGAATGTCTCCCCTTTAACCTCTCCCCTATCCACTGTAAGGAATGTCTCCCCTTTAACCTCTCCCCTATCCACTGTAAGGAATGTCTCCCCTTTAACCTCTCCCCTATCCACTGTAAGGAATGTCTCCCCTTTAACCTCTCCCCTATCCACTGTAAGGTGTGTCTACCCTTTAAACCTCTCCCCTATCCACTGTAAGGAGTGTCTCCCCTTTAACCTCTCCCCTATCCAATGTAAGGTGTGTCTCCCCTTTAACCTCTCCCCTATCCACTGTAAGGAATGTCTCCCTTTAACCTCTCCCCTATCCACTGTAAGGATGTCTCCCCTTTAACCTCTCCCCTATCCACTGTAAGGAATGTCTCCCCTTTAACCTCTCCCCTATCCACTGTAAGGAATGTCTCCCCTTTAAACCTCTCCCCTATCCACTGTAAGGAATGTCTCCCCTTTAACCTCTCCCCTATCCACTGTAAGGTGTGTCTCCCCTTTAACCTCTCCCCTATCCACTGTAAGGTGTGTCTCCCCTTTAACCTCTCCCCTATCCACTGTAAGGAATGTCTCCCCTTTTAACCTCTCCCCTATCCACTGTAAGGAATGTCTCCCCTTTAACCTCTCCCCTATCCACTGTAAGGAATGTCTCCCCTTTAACCTCTCCCCTATCCACTGTAAGGAATGTCTCCCCTTTAACCTCTCCCCTATCCACTGTAAGGAATGTCTCCCCTTTAACCTCTCCCCTATCCACTGTAAGGAATGTCTCCCCTTTAACCTCTCCCTATCCACTGTAGAGGTGTGTCTCCCCTTTAACCTCTCCCCTATCCACTGTAAGCGAATGTCTCCCCTTTAACCTCTCCCCTATCCACTGTAAGGTGTGTCTCCCCTTTAACCTCTCCCCTATCCACTGTAAGGTGTGTCTCCCCTTTAACCTCTCCCCTATCCACTGTAAGGTGTGTCTCCCCTTTAACCTCTCCCCTATCCACTGTAAGGTGTGTCTCCCCTTTAACCTCTCCCCTATCCACTGTAAGGTGTGTCTCCCCTTTAACCTCTCCCCTATCCACTGTAAGGTGTGTCTCCCCTTTAACCTCTCCCCTATCCACTGTAAGGTGTGTCTCCCCTTTAACCTCTCCCCTATCCACTGTAAGGAATGTCTCCCCTTTAACCTCTCCCCTATCCACTGTAAGGAATGTCTCCCCTTTAACCTCTCCCCTATCCACTGTAAGGTGTGTCTCCCCTTTAACCTCTCCCCTATCCACTGTAAGGAATGTCTCCCCTTTAACATCTCCCCTATCCACTGTAAGCAATGTCTCCCCTTTAACCTCTCCACTATCCACTGTAAGGTGTGTCTCCCCTTTAACCTCTCCCCTATCCACTGTAAGGATGTCTCCCCTTTAACCTCTCCCCTATCCACTGTAAGGAATGTCTCCCCTTTAACCTCTCCCCTATCCACTGTAAGGAATGTCTCCCCTTTAACCTCTCCCCTATCCACTGTAAGGAATGTCTCCCCTTTAACCTCTCCCCTATCCACTGTAAGGAATGTCTCCCCTTTAACCTCTCCCCTATCCACTGTAAGGAATGTCTCCCCTTTAACCTCTCCCCTATCCACTGTAAGGAATGTCTCCCCTTTAACCTCTCCCCTATCCACTGTAAGGTGTGTCTCCCCTTTAACCTCTCCCCTATCCACTGTAAGGAATGTCTCCCCTTTAACCTCTCCCCTATCCACTGTAAGGAGTGTCTCCCCTTTAACCTCTCCCCTATCCACTGTAAGGAATGTCTCCCCTTTAACCTCTCCCCTATCCACTGTAAGGAGTGTCTCCCCTTTAACCTCTCCCCTATCCACTGTAAGGATGTCTCCCCTTTAACCTCTCCCCTATCCACTGTAAGGAATGTCTCCCCTTTAACCTCTCCCCTATCCACTGTAAGGTGTGTCTCCCCTTTAACCTCTCCCCTATCCACTGTAAGGTGTGTCTCCCCTTTAACCTCTCCCCTATCCACTGTAAGGAGTGTCTCCCCTTTAACCTCTCCCCTATCCACTGTAAGGAATGTCTCCCCTTTAACCTCTCCCCCTATCCACTGTAAGGTGTGTCTCCCCTTTAACCTCTCCCCTATCCACTGTAAGGAATGTTTCCCCTTTAACCTCTCCCCTATCCACTGTAAGGAAGTGTCTCCCCTTTAACCTCTCCCCCTATCCACTGTAAGGAATGTCTCCCCTTTAACCTCTCCCCTATCCACTGTAAGGAATGTCTCCCCTTTAACCTCTCCCCTATCCACTGTAAGGAGTGTCTCCCCTTTAACCTCTCCCCTATCCACTGTAAGGTATGTCTCCCCTTTAACCTCTCCCCTATCCACTGTAAGGAATGTCTCCCCTTTAACCTCTCCCCTATCCACTGTAAGGTGTGTCTCCCCTTTAACCTCTCCCCTATCCACTGTAAGGAATGTCTCCCCTTTAACCTCTCCCCTATCCACTGTAAGGAATGTCTCCCCTTTAACCTCTCCCCTATCCACTGTAAGGAATGTCTCCCCTTTAACCTCTCCCCTATCCACTGTAAGGTGTGTCTCCCCTTTAACCTCGCCCCTATCCACTGTAAGGAATGTCTCCCCTTTAACCTCTCCCCTATCCACTGTAAGGAATGTCTCCCCTTTAACCTCTCCCCTATCCACTGTAAGGAATGTCTCCCCTTTAACCTCTCCCCTATCCACTGTAAGGAATGTCTCCCCTTTAACCTCTTCCCGATCCACTGTAAGGAATGTCTCCCCTTTAACCTCTCCCCTATCTACTGTAAGGAATGTCTCCCCTTTAACCTCTCCCCTATCCACTGTAAGGTGTGTCTCCCCTTTAACCTCTCCCCTATCCACTGTAAGGAATGTCTCCCCTTTAACCTCTCCCCTATCCACTGTAAGGAATGTCTCCCCTTTAACCTCTCCCCTATCCACTGTAAGGAATGTCTCCCCTTTAACCTCTCCCCTATCCACTGTAAGGAATGTCTCCCCTTTAACCTCTCCCCTATCCACTGTAAGGTGTGTCTCCCCTTTAACCTCTCCCCTATCCACTGTAAGGTGTGTCTCCCCTTTAACCTCTCCCCTATCCACTGTAAGGAATGTCTCCCCTTTAACCTCTCCCCTATCCACTGTAAGGTGTGTCTCCCCTTTAACCTCTCCCCTATCCACTGTAAGGTGTGTCTCCCCTTTAACCTCTCCCCTATCCACTGTAAGGAATGTCTCCCCTTTAACCTCTCCCCTATCCACTGTAAGGAATGTCTCCCCTTTAACCTCTCCCCTATCCACTGTAAGGAATGTCTCCCCTTTAACCTCTCCCCTATCCACTGTAAGGAATGTCTCCCCTTTAACCTCTCCCCTATCCACTGTAAGGAATGTCTCCCCTTTAACCTCTCCCCTATCCACTGTAAGGTGTGTCTCCCCTTTAACCTCTCCCCTATCCACTGTAAGGTGTGTCTCCCCTTTAACCTCTCCCCTATCCACTGTAAGGAATGTCTCCCCTTTAACCGCTCCCCTATCCACTGTAAGGAATGTCTCCCCTTTAACCTCTCCCCTATCCACTGTAAGGTGTGTCTCCCTTAACCTCTCCCCCTATCCACTGTAAGGTGATGTCTCCCCTTTAACCTCTCCCCTATCCACTGTAAGGAATGTCTCCCCTTTAACCTCTCCCCTATCCACTGTAAGGAATGTCTCCCCTTTAACCTCTCCCCTATCCACTGTAAGGTGTGTCTCCCCTTTAACCTCTCCCCTATCCACTGTAAGGCGTGTCTCCCCTTTAACCTCTCCCTATCCACTGTAAGGTGTGTCTCCCCTTTAACCTCTCCCCTATCCACTGTAAGGTGTGTCTCCCCTTTAACCTCACCCCTATCCACTGTAAGGTGTGTCTCCCCTTTAACCTCTCCCTATCCACTGTAAGGAATGTCTCCCCTTTAACCTCTCCCTATCCACTGTAAGGGATTGTCTCCCCTTAACCTCGCCCCTATCCACTGTAAGGAATGTCTCCCCTTTAACCTCTCCCCTATCCACTGTAAGGTGTGTCTCCCCTTTAACCTCTCTCCCTATCCACTGTAAGGAATGTCTCCCCTTTAACCTCGCCCCTATCCACTGTAGGAAGTCTCCCTTTAACCTCTCCCCTATCCACTGTAAGGTGTGTCTCCCCTTTAACCTCTCCCTATCCACTGTAAGGAATGTCTCCCCTTTAACCTCTCCCCTATCCACTGTAAGGAATGTTCCCCTTTTAACCTCGCCCCTATCCACTGTAAGGAATGTCTCCCCTTTAACCTCTCCACTATCCACTGTAAGGAATGTTTCCCCTTTAACCTCTCCACTATCCACTGTAAGGAGTGTCTCCCCTTTAACCTCTCCCCTATCCACTGTAAGGTGTGTCTCCCCTTTAACCTCTCCCCTATCCACTGTAAGGAATGTCTCCCCTTTAACCTCTCCCCTATCCACTGTAAGGTGTGTCTCCCCTTTAACCTCTCCCCTATCCACTGTAAGGAATGTCTCCCCTTTAACCTCTCCCCTATCCACTGTAAGGAATGTCTCCCCTTTAACCTCTCCCCTATCCACTGTAAGGAATGTCTCCCCTTTAACCTCTCCCCTATCCACTGTAAGGAATGTCTCCCCTTTAACCTCTCCCCTATCCACTGTAAGGAATGTCTCCCCTTTAACCTCTCCCCTATCCACTGTAAGGAATGTCTCCCCTTTAACCTCTCCCCTATCCACTGTAAGGAATGTCTCCCCTTTAACCTCTCCCCTATCCACTGTAAGGTGTGTCTCCCCTTTAACCTCTCCCCTATCCACTGTAAGGAATGTCTCCCCTTTAACCTCTCCCCTATCCACTGTAAGGTGTGTCTCCCCTTTAACCTCTCCCCTATCCACTGTAAGGAATGTCTCCCCTTTAACCTCTCCCCTATCCACTGTAAGGAATGTCTCCCCTTTAACCTCTCCCCTATCCACTGTAAGGTGTGTCTCCCCTTTAACCTCTCCCCTATCCACTGTAAGGAATGTCTCCCCTTTAACCTCTCCCCTATCCACTGTAAGGTGTGTCTCCCCTTTAACCTCTCCCCTATCCACTGTAAGGTGTGTCTCCCCTTTAACCTCTCCCCTATCCACTGTAAGGAATGTCTACCCTTTAACCTCTCCCCTATCCACTGTAAGGAATGTCTCCCCTTTAACCTCTCCCCCTATCCACTGTAAGGTGTGTCTCCCCTTTAACCTCTCCCCTATCCACTGTAAGGAATGTCTCCCCTTTAACCTCTCCCCTATCCACTGTAAGGAGTGTCTCCCCTTTAACCTCTCCCCTATCCACTGTAAGGAATGTCTCCCCTTTAACCTCTCCCCTATCCACTGTAAGGTGTCTCCCCTTTAACCTCTCCCCTATCCACTGTAAGGTGTGTCTCCCCTTTAACCTCTCCCCTATCCACTGTAAGGAATGTCTCCCCTTTAACCTCTCCCCTATCCACTGTAAGGTGTGTCTCCCCTTTAACCTCTCCCCTATCCACTGTAAGGTGTGTCTCCCCTTTAACCTCTCCCCTATCCACTGTAAGGAATGTCTCCCCTTTAACCTCTCCCCTATCCACTGTAAGGAATGTCTCCCCTTTAACCTCTCCCCTATCCACTGTAAGGAATGTCTCCCCTTTAACCTCTCCCCTATCCACTGTAAGGAATGTCTCCCCTTTAACCTCTCCCCTATCCACTGTAAGGTGTGTCTCCCCTTTAACCTCTCCCCTATCCACTGTAAGGAATGTCTCCCCTTTAACCTCTCCCCTATCCACTGTAAGGTGTGTCTCCCCTTTAACCTCTCCCCTATCCACTGTAAGGAATGTCTCCCCTTTAACCTCTCCCCTATCCACTGTAAGGTGTGTCTCCCCTTTAACCTCTCCCCTATCCACTGTAAGGAATGTCTCCCCTTTAACCTCTCCCCTATCCACTGTAAGGTGTGTCTCCCCTTTAACCTCTCCCCTATCCACTGTAAGGTGTGTCTCCCCTTTAACCTCTCCCCTATCCACTGTAAGGAATGTCTCCCCTTTAACCTCTCCCCTATCCACTGTAAGGAATGTCTCCCCTTTAACCTCTCCCCTATCCACTGTAAGGAATGTCTCCCCTTTAACCTCTCCCCTATCCACTGTAAGGAATGTCTCCCCTTTAACCTCTCCCCTATCCACTGTAAGGAATGTCTCCCCTTTAACCTCTCCCTATCCACTGTAAGGAATGTCTCCCCTTTAACCTCTCCCCTATCCACTGTAAGGAATGTCTCCCCTTTAACCTCTCCCCTATCCACTGTAAGGTGTGTCTCCCCTTTAACCTCTCCCCTATCCACTGTAAGGTGTGTCTCCCCTTTAACCTCTCCCCTATCCACTGTAAGGTGTGTCTCCCCTTTAACCTCTCCCCTATCCACTGTAAGGAATGTCTCCCCTTTAACCTCTCCCCTATCCACTGTAAGGAATGTCTCCCCTTTAACCTCTCCCCTATCCACTGTAAGGAATGTCTCCCCTTTAACCTCTCCCCTATCCACTGTAAGGAATGTCTCCCCTTTAACCTCTCCCCTATCCATTGTAAGAAATGTCTCCCCTTTAACCTCTCCCCTATCCATTGTAAGGTGTGTCTCCCCTTTAACCTCTCCCCTATCCACTGTAAGGTGTGTCACCCCTTTAACCTCTCCCCTATCCACTGTAAGGAATGTCTCCCCTTTAACATCTCCCCTATCCACTGTAAGGAATGTCTCCCCTTTAACCTCTCCCCTATCCAGTGTAAGGAATGTCTACCCTTTATCCTCTCCCCTATCCACTGTAAGGTGTGTCTCCCCTTTAACCTCTCCCCTATCCACTGTAAGGAATGTCTCCCCTTTAACATCTCCCCTATCCACTGTAAGCAATGTCTCCCCTTTAACCTCTCCCCTATCCACTGTAAGGTGTGTCTCCCCTTTAACATCTCCCCTATCCACTGTAAGCAATGTCTCCCCTTTAACCTCTCCACTATCCACTGTAAGGTGTGTCTCCCCTTTAACCTCTCCCCTATCCACTGTAAGGTGTGTCTCCCCTTTAACCTCTCCCCTATCCACTGTAAGGTGTGTCTCCCCTTTAACCTCTCCCCTATCCACTGTAAGGTGTGTCTCCCCTTTAACCTCTCCCCTATCCACTGTAAGGTGTGTCTCCCCTTTAACCTCTCCCCTATCCACTGTAAGGTGTGTCTCCCCTTTAACCTCTCCCTATCCACTGTAAGGTGTGTCTCCCCTTTAACCTCTCCCCTATCCACTGTAAGGAATGTCTCCCCTTAACCTCTCCCCTATCCACTGTAAGGAATGTCTCCCCTTTAACCTCTCCCCTATCCACTGTAAGGTGTGTCTCCCTTTAACCTCTCCCCTATCCACTGTAAGGAATGTCTCCCCTTTAACATCTCCCCTATCCACTGTAAGGAATGTCTCCCCTTTAACCTCTCCACTATCCACTGTAAGGTGTGTCTCCCCTTTAACCTCTCCCCTATCCACTGTAAGATGTGTCTCCCCTTTAACCTCGCCCCTATCCACTGTAAGATGTGTCTCCCCTTTAACCTCGCCCCTATCCACTGTAAGGTGTGTCTCCCCTTTAACCTCGCCCCTATCCACTGTAAGGTGTGTCTCCCCTTTAACCTCTCCCCTATCCACTGTAAGGTGTGTCTCCCCTTTAACCTCTCCCCTATCCACTGTAAGGAATGTCTCCCCTTTAACCTCTCCCCTATCCACTGTAAGGAATGTCTCCCCTTTAACCTCTCCCCTATCCACTGTAAGGTGTGTCTCCCCTTTAACCTCTCCCCTATCCACTGTAAGGAATGTCTCCCCTTTAACCTCTCCCCTATCCACTGTAAGGTGTGTCTCCCCTTTAACCTCTCCCCTATCCACTGTAAGGAATGTCTCCCCTTTAACCTCTCCCCTATCCACTGTAAGGAATGTCTCCCCTTTAACCTCTCCCCTATCCACTGTAAGGTGTGTCTCCCCTTTAACCTCTCCCCTATCCACTGTAAGGAATGTCTCCCCTTTAACCTCTCCCCTATCCACTGTAAGGTGTGTCTCCCCTTTAACCTCTCCCCTATCCACTGTAAGGTGTGTCTCCCCTTTAACCTCTCCCCTATCCACTGTAAGGTGTGTCTCCCCTTTAACCTCTCCCCTATCCACTGTAAGGAATGTCTCCCCTTTAACCTCTCCCCTATCCACTGTAAGGAATGTCTCCCCTTTAACCTCTCCCCTATCCACTGTAAGGAATGTCTCCCCTTTAACCTCTCCCCTATCCACTGTAAGGAATGTCTCCCCTTTAACCTCTCCCCTATCCACTGTAAGGAATGTCTCCCCTTTAACCTCTCCCCTATCCACTGTAAGGAATGTCTCCCCTTTAACCTCTCCCCTATCCACTGTAAGGAATGTCTCCCCTTTAACCTCTCCCCTATCCACTGTAAGGA
Source organism: Squalus acanthias (assembly GCA_030390025.1). Classification (NCBI taxonomy): domain Eukaryota; kingdom Metazoa; phylum Chordata; class Chondrichthyes; order Squaliformes; family Squalidae; genus Squalus; species Squalus acanthias. The sequence goes on along the minus strand of JASTWF010000129.1, from coordinate 284,736 downwards.
ATGTCTCCCCTTTAACCTCTCCCCTATCCACTGTAAGGAATGTCTCCCCTTTAACCTCTCCCCTATCCACTGTAAGGTGTGTCTCCCCTTTAACCTCTCCCCTATCCACTGTAAGGAATGTCTCCCCTTTAACCTCTCCCCTATCCACTGTAAGGAATGTCTCCCCTTTAACCTCTCCCCTATCCACTGTAAGGAATGTCTCCCCTTTAACCTCTCCCCTATCCACTGTAAGGTGTGTCTCCCTTTAACCTCTCCCCTATCCACTGTAAGGAATGTCTCCCCTTTAACCTCTCCCCTATCCACTGTAAGGAATGTCTCCCCTTTAACCTCTCCCCTATCCACTGTAAGGAATGTCTCCCCTTTAACCTCTCCCCTATCCACTGTAAGGAATGTCTCCCCTTTAACCTCTCCCCTATCCACTGTAAGGAATGTCTCCCCTTTAACCTCTCCCCTATCCACTGTAAGGAATGTCTCCCCTTTAACCTCTCCCCTATCCACTGTAAGGAATGTCTCCCCTTTAACCTCTCCCCTATCCACTGTAAGGAATGTCTCCCTTTAACCTCTCCCCTATCCACTGTAAGGAATGTCTCCCCTTTAACCTCTCCCCTATCCACTGTAAGGAATGTCTCCCCTTTAACCTCTCCCCTATCCACTGTAAGGTGTGTCTCCCCTTTAACCTCTCCCCTATCCACTGTAAGGAATGTCTCCCCTTTAACCTCTCCCCCTATCCACTGTAAGGAATGTCTCCCCTTTAACCTCTCCCCTATCCACTGTAAGGTGTGTCTCCCCTTTAACCTCTCCCCTATCCACTGTAAGGAATGTCTCCCCTTTAACCTCTCCCCTATCCACTGTAAGGAATGTCTCCCCTTTAACCTCTCCCCTATCCACTGTAAGGTGTGTCTCCCCTTTAACCTCTCCCCTATCCACTGTAAGGAATGTCTCCCCTTTAACCTCTCCCCTATCCACTGTAAGGTGTGTCTCCCCTTTAACCTCTCCCCTATCCACTGTAAGGTGTGTCTCCCCTTTAACCTCTCCCCTATCCACTGTAAGGTGTGTCTCCCCTTTAACCTCTCCCCTATCCACTGTAAGGTGTGTCTCCCCTTTAACCTCTCCCCTATCCACTGTAAGGAATGTCTCCCCTTTAACCTCTCCCCTATCCACTGTAAGGAATGTCTCCCCTTTAACCTCTCCCCTATCCACTGTAAGGAATGTCTCCCCTTTAACCTCTCCCCTATCCACTGTAAGGTGTGTCTCCCCTTTAACCTCTCCCCTATCCACTGTAAGGTGTGTCTCCCTTTAACCTCTCCCCTATCCACTGTAAGGAATGTCTCCCCTTTAACCTCTCCCCTATCCACTGTAAGGAATGTCTCCCCTTTAACCTCTCCCCTATCCACTGTAAGGTGTGTCTCCCCTTTAACCTCTCCCCTATCCACTGTAAGGAATGTCTCCCCTTTAACCTCTCCCCTATCCACTGTAAGGAATGTCTCCCCTTTAACCTCTCCCCTATCCACTGTAAGGAATGTCTCCCTTTAACCTCTCCCCTATCCACTGTAAGGAATGTCTCCCCTTTAACCTCTCCCCTATCCACTGTAAGGAATGTCTCCCCTTTAACCTCTCCCCTATCCACTGTAAGGAATGTCTCCCCTTTAACCTCTCCCCTATCCACTGTAAGGAATGTCTCCCCTTTAACCTCTCCCCTATCCACTGTAAGGAATGTCTCCCCTTTAACCTCTCCCCTATCCACTGTAAGGAATGTCTCCCCTTTAACCTCTCCCCTATCCACTGTAAGGAATGTCTCCCCTTTAACCTCTCCCCTATCCACTGTAAGGTTGTCTCCCCTTTAACCTCTCCCCTATCCACTGTAAGGAATGTCTCCCCTTTAACCTCTCCCCTATCCACTGTAAGGAATGTCTCCCCTTTAACCTCTCCCCTATCCACTGTAAGGAATGTCTCCCTTTAACCTCTCCCCTATCCACTGTAAGGAATGTCTCCCCTTTAACCTCTCCCCTATCCACTGTAAGGAATGTCTCCCCTTTAACCTCTCCCCTATCCACTGTAAGGAATGTCTCCCCTTTAACCTCTCCCCTATCCACTGTAAGGAATGTCTCCCCTTTAACCTCTCCCCTATCCACTGTAAGGTGTGTCTCCCCTTTAACCTCTCCCCTATCCACTGTAAGGAATGTCTCCCCTTTAACCTCTCCCCTATCCACTGTAAGGAATGTCTCCCCTTTAACCTCTCCCCTATCCACTGTAAGGAATGTCTCCCCTTTAACCTCTCCCCTATCCACTGTAAGGTGTGTCTCCCCTTTAACCTCTCCCCTATCCACTGTAAGGTGTGTCTCCCCTTTAACCTCTCCCCTATCCACTGTAAGGAATGTCTCCCCTTTAACCTCTCCCCTATCCACTGTAAGGAATGTCTCCCCTTTAACCTCTCCCCTATCCACTGTAAGGAATGTCTCCCCTTTAACCTCTCCCCTATCCACTGTAAGGTGTGTCTCCCCTTTAACCTCTCCCCTATCCACTGTAAGGAATGTCTCCCCTTTAACCTCTCCCCTATCCACTGTAAGGAATGTCTCCCCTTTAACCTCTCCCCTATCCACTGTAAGGAATGTCTCCCCTTTAACCTCTCCCCTATCCACTGTAAGGAATGTCTCCCCTTTAACCTCTCCCCTATCCACTGTAAGGAATGTCTCCCCTTTAACCTCTCCCCTATCCACTGTAAGTGTCTCCCTTTAACCTCTCCCCTATCCACTGTAAGGAATGTCTCCCCTTTAACCTCTCCCCTATCCACTGTAAGGAATGTCTCCCCTTTAACCTCTCCCCTATCCACTGTAAGGAATGTCTCCCCTTTAACCTCTCCCCTATCCACTGTAAGGTGTGTCTCCCCTTTAACCTCTCCCCTATCCACTGTAAGGAATGTCTCCCCTTTAACCTCTCCCCTATCCACTGTAAGGTGTGTCTCCCCTTTAACCTCTCCCCTATCCACTGTAAGGAATGTCTCCCCTTTAACCTCTCCCCTATCCACTGTAAGGAATGTCTCCCCTTTAACCTCTCCCCTATCCACTGTAAGGAATGTCTCCCCTTTAACCTCTCCCCTATCCACTGTAAGGTGTCTCCCCTTTAACCTCTCCCCTATCCACTGTAAGGAATGTCTCCCCTTTAACCTCTCCCCTATCCACTGTAAGGAATGTCTCCCCTTTAACCTCTCCCCTATCCACTGTAAGGAATGTCTCCCCTTTAACCTCTCCCCTATCCACTGTAAGGTGTGTCTCCCCTTTAACCTCTCCCCTATCCACTGTAAGGAATGTCTCCCCTTTAACCTCTCCCCTATCCACTGTAAGGTGTGTCTCCCCTTTAACCTCTCCCCTATCCACTGTAAGGTGTGTCTCCCCTTTAACCTCTCCCCTATCCACTGTAAGGAATGTCTCCCCTTTAACCTCTCCCCTATCCACTGTAAGGAATGTCTCCCCTTTAACCTCTCCCCATCCACTGTAAGGAATGTCTCCCCTTTAACCTCTCCCCTATCCACTGTAAGGTGTGTCTCCCCTTTAACCTCTCCCCTATCCACTGTAAGGTGTGTCTCCCCTTTAACCTCTCTCCCCTATCCACTGTAAGGTGTGTCTCCCTTTTAACCTCTCCCCTATCCACTGTAAGGTGTGTCTCCCTTTAACCTCGCCCCTATCCACTGTAAGGTGTGTCTCCCCTTTAACCTCTCCCTATCCACTGTAAGGTGTGTCTCCCTTTAACCTCTCCCCTATCCACTGTAAGGTGTGTCTCCCCTTTAACCTCTCCCTATCCACTGTAAGGAATGTCTCCCCTTTAACCTCTCCCCTATCCACTGTAAGGAATGTCTCCCCTTTAACCTCTCCCCTATCCACTGTAAGGAATGTCTCCCCTTTAACCTCTCCCCTATCCACTGTAAGGAATGTCTCCCCTTAAACCTCTCCCTATCCACTGTAAGGAATGTCTCCCCTTTAACCTCTCCCCTATCCACTGTAAGGTGTGTCTCCCCTTTAACTCTCCCCTATCCACTGTAAGGTGCGTCTCCCCTTTAACCTCTCCCTATCCACTGTAAGGAATGTCTCCCCTTTAACCTCTCCCCTATCCACTGTAAGGAATGTCTCCCCTTTAACCTCTCCCCCTATCCACTGTAAGGAATGTCTCCCTTTAACCTCTCCCCTATCCACTGTAAGGTGTGTCTCCCCTTTAACCTCTCCCCTATCCACTGTAAGGAATGTCTCCCCTTTAACCTCTCCCCTATCCACTGTAAGGTGTGTCTCCCCTTTAACCTCTCCCCTATCCACTGTAAGGAATGTCTCCCCTTTAACCTCTCCCCTATCCACTGTAAGGAATGTCTCCCCTTTAACCTCTCCCCTATCCACTGTAAGGTGTGTCTCCCTTTAACCTCTCCCCTATCCACTGTAAGGTGTGTCTCCCCTTTAACCTCTCCCCTATCCACTGTAAGGAATGTCTCCCCTTTAACCTCTCCCCTATCCACTGTAAGGAATGTCCCCCTTTAACCTCCCCTATCCACTGTAAGGTGTGTCTCCCCTTTAACCTCTCCCCTATCCACTGTAAGGAATGTCTCCCCTTTAACCTCTCCCCTATCCACTGTAAGGAATGTCTCCCCTTTAACCTCTCCCCTATCCACTGTAAGGGAATGTCTCCCTTTAACCTCTCCCCTATCCACTGTAAGGAATGTCTCCCCTTTAACCTCTCCCCTATCCACTGTAAGGTGTGTCTCCCCTTTAACCTCTCCCCTATCCACTGTAGGAATGTCTCCCCTTTAACCTCGCCCTATCCACTGTAAGGTGTGTCTCCCCTTTAACCTCTCCCCTATCCACTGTAAGGAATGTCTCCCCTTTAACCTCTCCCTATCCACTGTAAGGTGTGTCTCCCCTTTAACCTCTCCCCATCCACTGTAAGGAATGTCTCCCCTTTAACCTCTCCCCTATCCACTGTAAGGTGTGTCTCCCCTTTAACCTCTCCCCTATCCACTGTAAGGAATGTCTCCCCTTTAACCTCTCCCCTATCCACTGTAAGGAATGTCTCCCCTTTAACCTCTCCCCTATCCACTGTAAGGAATGTCTCCCCTTTAACCTCTCCCCTATCCACTGTAAGGTGTGTCTCCCCTTTAACCTCTCCCCTATCCACTGTAAGGTGTGTCTCCCCTTTAACCTCTCCCCTATCCACTGTAAGGAATGTCTCCCTTTAACCTCTCCCCTATCCACTGTAAGGTGTGTCTCCCCTTTAACCTCTCCCCTATCCACTGTAAGGAATGTCTCCCCTTTAACCTCTCCCCTATCCACTGTAAGGAATGTCTCCCCTTTAACCTCTCCCCTATCCACTGTAAGGTGTGTCTCCCCTTTAACCTCTCCCCTATCCACTGTAAGGAATGTCTCCCCTTTAACCTCTCCCCTATCCACTGTAAGGAATGTCTCCCCTTTAACCTCTCCCCTATCCACTGTAAGGTGTGTCTCCCCTTTAACCTCTCCCCTATCCACTGTAAGGTGTGTCTCCCCTTTAACCTCTCCCCTATCCACTGTAAGGAATGTCTCCCCTTTAACCTCTCCCCTATCCACTGTAAGGAATGTCTCCCCTTTAACCTCTCCCCTATCCACTGTAAGGAATGTCTCCCCTTTAACCTCTCCCCTATCCACTGTAAGGAATGTCTCCCCTTTAACCTCTCCCCTATCCACTGTAAGGAATGTCTCCCCTTTAACCTCTCCCCTATCCACTGTAAGGTGTGTCTCCCCTTTAACCTCTCCCCTATCCACTGTAAGGAATGTCTCCCCTTTAACCTCTCCCCTATCCACTGTAAGGAATGTCTCCCCTTTAACCTCTCCCCTATCCACTGTAAGGAATGTCTCCCCTTTAACCTCTCCCCTATCCACTGTAAGGTGTGTCTCCCCTTTAACCTCTCCCCTATCCACTGTAAGGAATGTCTCCCCTTTAACCTCTCCCCTATCCACTGTAAGGAATGTCTCCCCTTTAACCTCTCCCCTATCCACTGTAAGGAATGTCTCCCCTTTAACCTCTCCCCTATCCACTGTAAGGTGTGTCTCCCCTTTAACCTCTCCCCTATCCACTGTAAGGAATGTCTCCCCTTTAACCTCTCCCCTATCCACTGTAAGGAATGTCTCCCCTTTAACCTCTCCCCTATCCACTGTAAGGTGTCTCCCCTTTAACCTCTCCCCTATCCACTGTAAGGAATGTCTCCCCTTTAACCTCTCCCCTATCCACTGTAAGGAATGTCTCCCCTTTAACCTCTCCCCTATCCACTGTAAGGTGTGTCCCCCTTTAACCTCTCCCCTATCCACTGTAAGGAATGTCTCCCCTTTAACCTCTCCCCTATCCACTGTAAGGTGTGTCTCCCCTTAACCTCTCCCTATCCACTGTAAGGATGTCTCCCCTTTAACCTCTCCCCTATCCACTGTAAGGAATGTCTCCCCCTTTAACCTCTCCCCCTATCCACTGTAAGGAATGTCTCCCCTTTTAACCTCTCCCCTATCCACTGTAAGGTGTGTCTCCCCTTTAACCTCTCCCCTATCCACTGTAAGGAATGTCTCCCCTTTAACCTCTCCCTATCCACTGGTAAGGAATGTCTCCCCTTTAACCTCTCCCCTATCCACTGTAAGGAATGTCTCCCCTTTAACCTCTCCCCTATCCACTGTAAGGTGTCTCCCTTTAACCTCTCCCTATCCACTGTAAGGAATGTCTCCCCTTTAAACCTCTCCCCTATCCACTGTAAAGGAGGTCTCCCCTTTAACCTCTCCCCTATCCACTGTAAGGAATGTCTCCCCTTTAACCTCTCCCCTATCCACTGTAAGGTGT
>JASTWF010000129.1:135600-277702 GCA_030390025.1 Squalus acanthias | reverse complement strand
CCTCTCCCCTTCCCCCACCTCCTCTCCCCTTCCCCCACCTCCTCTCCCCTTCCCCCACCTCCTCTCCCCTTCCCTCACCTCCTCTCCCCTTCCCTCACCTCCTCTCCCCTTCCCTCACCTCCTCCCCCTTCTCCACCTCCTCTCCCCTTCCCCCACCTCCTCTCCACTTCCCTCACCTCCTCTCCACTTCCCCCACCTCCTCCCCCCTTCCCTCACCTCCTCCCCCCTTCTCCACCTCCTCTCCCCTTCCCCCACCTCCTCTCCCCTTCCCCACCTCCTCTCCCCTTCCCCCACCTCCTCTCCCCTTCCCTCACCTCCTCCCCCCTTACCTCACCTCCTCCCCACTTACCTCACCTCCTGTCCCCGTCCCTCACCTCATCTCCTCTCCCCTCCTCTCCCCTACCCTCTCCTATCTTTCCTTCTCCTCCTCTCCCCTCCCCTGCCTTCCCTCCCCTTCTTTTCCCTTCCCTCACCTCCTCGCTCCTCCCCTCCCCTCCCCTCCCCTCCCCTTCAATAACGCCCAAATCCCATGAACGAATAAAAAAAAATTATCCGCCTTGGTTCTGTGACCTTTAATACCCGTACCCAACAAAAATCTATCAGTGCGATAGCAAAATACAGCGGATGCTGGAAATCCGAAATAACAACAGAAAACGCTGGAAAAACTCAGCCAGGCCAGGCAGCATCCGTGGAGAGAGAAACAGAGTTAACGTTTCAGGTCGAAGACCCTTCGTCAGAACTGGAAAAAAGCAGGAAATGAAATAGATTTAAAGCAAGGATAAAGCTGGGAAAAGGGGGAGGGGATGAAAGAACAAAAGGAGAGATTAAGAGACATTGAGAGATAATCAAGGCAAGAGGAGGTGGTAATGTGATAGGTTGAGGCTAAAAGAAGTGTGAGATGCACAAGAATCTTGGTTTTAACATTTACAATTGACCCTCCCAGCCTCAACGGCTTTTTGGGGAGAGAGTTCCCGATTTCCACTGACCTTTGTGTGAAGAAGTGCTTCCTGACATCACCCCTGAATGACCTGGCTCTAATTTGAAGGTTATGCCCCCTCGTTCTGGACTCCCCCCACCAGAGGAAATAGTTTCTCTCTCGATCTACCCATCAACTCCTTTAATCATCCTAAACACCTCAATCAGATCACCCCTTAATCTTCTATACTGGAGGGAATACAAGCCTGGCCTGTGCAACCTGTCTTCAGAATTTAACCCTTTGAGCTCTGGAATGGGTTTCCGCCAAACTCCAGAGGCTCTCGGACGGGGTTAAATTCGAATTGACTGCAGGATCAAAAGCTGCCAGCCGTGAAATTGTCTGGGATCTGGCAGCAGGCGCGATTCAGCTTCCTATTGACAATGTCTGGGGAGATGACGGGCTGCTCACAACCTCTCAATCTCATGCATGCTGATCAAAATCTCTTGATTGTAGACACCAGACACTCTCGCTGAAGAGATTAAGGTAAAACCAGCTCTTTGTCGCGTTGTGTTCTGCAAAGGTGCGCGACTCCCTCGAGGCTTTGGGTGGACCTGGACCCTGTGTCCGTAATGTTCAAACAGAAACTTTAACAACGGCAGACTGTTGTCGCTAAAGACAGTTCCGCTGCCGGGCGATCTTGTCCAACTGTGGGTGTCGACGAAATAAGAGTGGGAGAGGAAGCTGAGAATGAACTTCGACCCTGCAACTGGATGGGCCTGGGTCAGCCTTGACTGAAGGAATAAAAGTCACTGAGGGACACTGGGGGTTGCAGTGGGTCAGACACTGTCCTTTCTCCCTCTGGGACTGGGTGGTGCAGTGGGTCAGACACTGTCCTTTCTCCCTCTGGGACTGGGTGGTGCAGTGGGTCAGACACTGTCCTTTCCCCCTCTGGGACTGGGCGGTGCAGTGTGTCAGACACTGTCCTTTCACCCTCTGGGACTGGGTGGTGCAGTGGGTCAGACACTGTCCTTTCCCCCTCTGGGACTGGGTGGTGCAGTGGGTCAGACACTGTCCTTTCCCCCTCTGGGACTGGGCGGTGCAGTGGGTCAGACACTGTCCTTTCCCCCTCTGGGACTGGGTGGTGCAGTGGGTCAGACACTGTCCTTTCCCCCTCTGGGACTGGATGGTGCAGTGGGTCAGACACTGTCCTTTCACCCTCTGGGACTGGGTGGTGCAGTGGGTCAGACACTGTCCTTTCCCCCTCTGGGACTGGGTGGTGCTTGGGTCAGACACTGTCCTTTCCCCCTCTGGGACTGGGTGGTGCGGTGGGTCAGACACTGTCCTTTCCCCCTCTGGGACTGGGTGATGCAGTGGGTCAGACACTGTCCTTTCACCCTCTGGGACGGGGTGGTGCGGTGGGTCAGACACTGTCCTTTCCCCCTCTGGGACTGGGTGGTGCGGTGGGTCAGACACTGTCCTTTCACCCTCTGGGACGGGGTGGTGCAGTGGGTCAGACCCTGTCCTTTCCCCCTCTGGGACTGGTCAGACACTGACACGATGATTCTGAAGACTCCCACAGGGCGATATCGCAGGGCTCCACCTGTTTGCCAAGGCACCTAAAGCGAGACTTACATCCGAAATGTCTGGTGGAATGTTACATCTCTAACATTTTCCAAAGGTCACCGACCTGAAATGTTAACTCTATTTACAGATGCTGCCTGACCTGCCGAGTGTTTCCAGCATTGTCCCTTTATATTTCAGAATACTGATCATTTTCTCTGTCACACTTCTGGCATTGTCCTCAGCATATCTGTTTTCCCCTTCTGTCCGCAGGAGTCTTTCTGCAGTCATGAGCCATGATGGCTGGGGGACTGCCCTGATCACCAATCAACCATACTGATGCATGGCTTCGAGCCACCATGGTTCATGTGGTGGCTTGGGTCAATGTCGAAAATGTCATGGTAGCTTCCTGGAGTGTGGGCATTAACACGCAGGATAAGATGAGTGCAGCCACGTGCACTAGCTATACATTCATCAAGTAAAAGCCTTTGCTCTTTGTGAAACTGAGTGCCACGTTGTTCCCTGCACCTGTCGAGCTGGATAGCTCTGTCTCTCTTTTTCTTGATGCGGAGATGCCGGCGTTGGACTGGGGTGGACAAAAATGAGAAGTCGCACAACACCAGGTTATAGTCCAACAGATTTATTTAAAATTACAAGCTTTCGGAGCTATCGATCGCCCCTTCTTCAGGTAAAGTTACAATGAGTGAATCTACAAAAGTTCACAGAATATAAACACACAGATACTGCAGAGATACAATCTTTCCTTACATCAAAGACACATCTCATTGTCTTGGCTGTGCTCTTGGTGTGTCTTTGATGTAAGGAAAGATTGTATCTCTGTAGTATCTGTGTGTTTATATTCTGTGAACTTTTGTAGATTCACTCATTGGGCCAAAAATTCATCCCGCTGCGCGAGAGTACGCACTGCGTACTCTCGCGTATTCTCTCTCCAATTGCCGGTTTTCTGCATGCCCTGTGCATGCGCTGAAAACCGGCACTTGGTCTTTTGAAAAGGGGGCAGTTCCTCGGTGCATCGCGTGCGCGCTACAGGCTGCGCGCACGCTGTGCACTTCGTGCTTTGGACGCGCAGGTAAGGACGGAAGATTTTAGAAATGAGCCACTTTTAACAAGGTAAGTAGTGAATTAAGTATTTTTTTGAATTTTTTTTAACAGGTATATCTTTTTTAGAGACTTTAAAGACAGGTAAGTTTATTTTTATAACTTTTTAAAAGATTTTAAATTTTTTATTTAAAATGGTTAATTTATTTAACTATACTTATTTTATTAATGTGATGGTTTTTTTTTAAATTTAATTGAGGTTTAGCTGTTATTTTGCGGGGGTGTAAGATTCATAGATTTCACAGCACGTATGTGAAACTTATGAATGGAAGATGGTGTGCTGCCATTGGCTCTAACTGAGTCACGTGATCCCACAGCTCGCACGAATTCACTACGCCGGTGGGATACGCAAGCACTGCCCAGCTGATGTCTGGAACATCAAGTTCGTGCGAGCTGGATCTGAAAAAGCCAACGCGGAGTGAGAGATCGCGGGGAAGCCTTACCCCCGCGGGAACAGAGCGAGATCAATTTCTGGGCCATAGTAACTTTACCTGAAGAAGGGGCGATCGACAGCTCCGAAAGCTTGTAATTTTAAATAAATCTGTTGGACTATAACCTGGTGTTGTGCGACTTCTCATTTTTCTCTTTTTCTTTGTTGAGCTGGTTCCGTTAAGAAGGAAATGCAATGACACTGGTGCCGGTTGTGCCTCAGTGGATCGCCACGCTCGCCTCCGAGTCAGAGGATCCTGGGTTCAAGGCCCGCTCCAGAGACTTGAGCTCAAAATCTAGACTGACACTTCACTGCAGCACTAACGGAGTGCTGCGCTGTCGGAGGTGCCATCTGCCCTCCCAGGTGGAAGTAAAAGATCCCACGGCACTATTTGGAAGAAGAGCAGGGAAGTTCTCCCCAGGTGTCCTGGGCCAATATTTACCCCTGAGCCCAAAATCAGTAAAACCGATTATCTGGTCATTATCACATTGATGTTTGTGGGAGCTTGCTGTGCGCAAATTGTCTTTCCGACATTACAACAGTGACTACTTCATTGGCTGCAAAGCGCTTTGGGATGTCCTGAGGTCATGCAAGGGTGTGATATAAATACAAGCCTTTCTCTGATTTCAGTAACCAGGAAGAAGCTAGGACTTGTATATATTACAAGGAGAGAGTGAATGTTGCCTGTAATATTTACATGACAATCAGTTTGCTCTGTGTAGAATTTAAATGCCGTAAAATTGGACACAATAATGTGCTAACATTTTGTTCAGGCGTTCCAGCCATTAGCAGTAGAGAGGGGAGGTAATGAACGGTATCAGTAATCAGCACCTCAAGACACGTTGCCTGCATATGACTTCGGAAAGAGGCCAACAAGAAATATAACATTTCAAGAGAGATAAATGTCTGTTATACAATTAAACTGAATGGCAGAAGGATATTGATGCTTTTGGTTTTGTTGGTGCTGGTGGTTCTATTGGTATCATTAGTTCTATTGGGGTCATTTGTTGGTTGTACTGGTGCTGTTGTACAGGTGTTGGATGTACTGGTGCTGGTGTACTGGTGCTGTTGGATGTACTGGTGCTGTTGTACTGGTGCTGTTGTACTGGTGCTGTTGGATGTCCAGGTGCGGTTGATATTGTCATGTAACTGTGTTAAAAAGTAATCCAATATCAGCTCACAAACTCATTAAATAGAGCTGAGAGAAACAGAAGGTCAGGGAGTTCAACGCCCATCCTATCCACAACTTGTAAACACCTGTGTTTATCTCTCTGTGTATGCCTGAAAGCATTTAGAGCAATTCCATTGCACTTCAGAATGTAGAAAAATAAGGCATTATCGTCCACAATAACCTCCAACTGATCCCGAGAGCTGCCCATCTCACTGCACAGAGCAGCGTAAAGGAACAGGCCAGGCTCAATATTCCTCCACGGAAGTAGCAAAATTGTGCCGCAGACCCCACACTGCTTACGTGTGGGTCTACCGAGGATCAGCTCACCCTCGTACATATCACATTCGAGCCACTTGCAGCGGAGGTGGTCACATTTGCCTCAAGAATTGTTTCCTAACTTAGAGTCATAGGGGTAAAAATTCACTTGGTTGCGCCTCCCGTTAGTGCCTTAAGAGGGCGCTAATGGGGCGCAAAGCCGCTAACGCCCGGGCGCAGCGATGTTTGCGCCGCTCGAGAACTTAACTTGAGATTGTGCGGCGGCGCTAAAACTTACCGCTGCGACCACCTGCGCGCGCAGATTGTGACGTCATTCCATGGTGCAACGCCCTTGTGGCGCCCCGTAGCGGAAATTGAGTGGCGCCCCCTGCCTTACCACCTGGCGCTTCCAACGACCAGAAGACTGGAACGCTATCAATCGCTGTGGGGCTGGGGGGGGCGCTATTTAAAGGGGGCCTCTTCCTGTCTTTTATTGTTGGTGGCATTTTTGAACTACGCATTCTGAGAGAGAGAGGGAGAGACTTCTGGAGAGATTCAACGTTGTGTGAAGGAGTTTTGGGTACTGAGCAGCACTTTGCAGGTTCATTTTGATTTGCCATTCCTTGTATCGATTTAGCAGAGACTGTGGGAGCTGCACTCTGAGCTCTTTGCCTGGTACTCTCCATTGTTCTTTCCAGCACATTTGATGTGCAAGTCTCTCCAGGCCGAGATTCAAGGCAGCAATGAACAGGATGTGGATGGAAAGCAAGATTAACCATCCCCTTTAAGAACTGGCCCGTGCCATTGTGTGTGTGTTCCATTGCTGACTGACATTACATGAGCTTCGCCAGCGCTCCGAGTTAGCGCCTCACTGCTCGGCCTTTGCGCCTTAAGAGAGGTGTGCAGCGCCTGATTTAGCGCTCCACTCACCTCCCGGGGCGGTAAAAGTGAAGTTTCCTGTCAGTGCCGATAATTAGCGCCAGGCGCTAATATTTGCGTCCGGACGATATTTGCGCCCCAAATGGGGCGCGACCTAATTTCTACCCCATAGAGTTATAGAGTTATACAGCACAGAAAGAGGCCCTTCGGCCCATCGTGTCCGCGCCGGCCATCAAGCCCTGTCTATTCTAATCCCATTTTCCAGCACTTGGTCCGTAACCTTGTGTGCTATGGCGTTTCAAGTGCTCATCTAAATGCTTCTTGAATGTTGTGAGGGTTCCTGCCTCTACCACCCTTTCAGGCACTGAGTTCCAGATTCCAACCACCCTCTGGGTGAAAAAGTTTTTCTTCAAATCCCCTCTAAACCTCCTGCCCCTTACCTTGAAACTATGCCCCCTGGTTATTGACCCCTCTACTAAGGGGAAAAGTTCCTTTCTATCTACCCTATCAATGCCCCTCATAATTTTGTACACCTCAATCAGGTCCCCCCTCAGCCTTCTCTGCTCTAAGGAAAACAACCCCAGCCTGTCCAGTCTCTCTTCATAGCTGAAGCGCTCCAGCCCAGGTAACATCCTGGTGAATCTCCTCTGCACCCTCTCCAATGCAATCACATCCTTCCTATAGTGTGGTGACCAGAACTGCACACAGTATTCCAGCTGTGGCCTAACTAGCGTTTTGCACAGCTCCATCATAACCTCCCTGCTCTTATATTCTATGCCTCGGCTAATGAAGGCAAGTATCCCATATGCCTTTTTAACCACCTTATCTACCTGCCCTGCTGCCTTAATAATGTTTACTAAATCCTGCAGGTACACTCTATCCTACAGAGGTACCTGCCTCCTCCTGCGCCAAGGCCTCCAGTGCTGCATCCGAGGACCGAGGTGCCCGCTCGCTCCCCTGTTGAGATACATATTGCTCCAGCTCCAGCCATAATGAGGTAATTGTGTATCAGAGCACCTCCCCTTTAAGAAGTGCAGGACAGCCTTTGGCTCTGCAGGCTGCCTTCAAATAGAGAGCTGACTGCACAGGATATTGGGCCCCCTGTTGAGCGCTGAGCCAACCCTCAGCGCTGAAATCATGGTAACGAGCAGGCAGCACGAATTTCGCGTGCTGCCTGCGCTACTTGCAACGGGCGCGGGCAGATCATAATCCCCCCGCGCCCCGTTTTCAGGCCTAATCGAATTTTGCCTCCAAGAGTACTTACTGCAATTACATAGGGCCCTGGTGAGACCACACCTGGAGTATTGTGTACAGTTTTGGTCTCCTTACCTAAGGAAGGATATACTTGCCATAGAGGGGGTGCAACGAAGGTTCACCAGACTGGTTCCTGGGATGGTGGGGGGGGGTTGTCCTATGAGGAGAGATTGAGGAGACTAGGCCGATATTCCCTAGAATTTAGAATAATGAGAGGTGATCTCATTGAAACATACAAAATTCTGACAGGGCTTGACAGGGTAGATTGAGGGAGGATGTTTCCCTTGGCTGGGGAATCTAGAACCGGGGGTCACAGTCTCAGAATAAGTGGCCAGCCATTTAGGGCTGAGATGAGGAGAAATTTCTTCACTCAGAGGGTGGTGAATCTTTGGAATTCTCTACCCCAGATGGCTGTGGAGGCTCAGTCGTTGAGTATATTCAAGACAGAGGTCGATAGATTTTTGGATATTAAGGGAATCAAGGGATATGGGAATAGTGCAGGAAAGTGGAGTTGAGGGGGAAGATCAGCCATGATCTCATTGAATGGCGGAGCAGGCTCGAGGGGCCGAAAGGCCGACTCCTGCTCCTATTTCTTATGTGCATTGCTGTTTGCAGGATCTTGCTGGGCACAAATTGACTGCCGCGTTTCCTACCTATTACAACAGTGACTACACTTCCTTCCTTCCCACAAACAGCAATGTGACAATGACCCTGGTCATCTGTTTTTTTAGTGATGTGGGTTGAGGGATAAATATCGGTCAGGACACCGGGGAGAACTCCCCCCCCACCCTGCTCTTCTTCGAAATAGTGGCCGTGGGACGTTTTATGTCCACCTGAGAGGGCAGACCGGGCCTCAGTTTAACGTCACATCGGAAAAGACAGCAGTGCAACGGCTCTCTCAGTACTGCACTGGATTGCCAGCCTGGAGCACAACTTGAACCCAGCGCCGTCTGACTCAGAGGCGAGAGCGCTACCCACTGAGCCCCGGCTGACACCAGGCCTCATATAGACAACAGGATGGTGAAAGCTAATTAAATCTATTACAGCGAGGCAACGGAGGACAAAAGACACCGCACAATAGCTGTGACCTTTCTGCAGTTTACACACAGTCCGTGTACGTTGAATGTCACCAGGGCTCCAAGTTAAATTATGAGGAGAGATTACATCAACTCGGCTTGTATTGCTTGGAATATAAAAGGTTAAGGGGTGATTCGATTGAAGCTTTTCGGATTTTGGAAGGAATTGAGAGGGTAGATAGCGGAGAGAAACTTTTTCCGCTGGTTGGGGAGTCCAGGACAAGGGGGACACAACCTTAAAATCAGTGCCAAGCCATTCAGGAGAGAACCCTGAAAAGTGTGAGGTGATGCGTTTTGGGAGGACTAACAAGGCAAGGGAATACACAATGAATGGTAGCACCCTAGGAAGGACAGAGGATCAGAGGGACCTTGGTGTGCATGTACATAGATCGCTGAAGGCAGCAGGACAGGTAGGTAAGGTGGTTAAAAAGGCATATGGGATACTTGCCTTCATTAGCCGAGGCATAGAATATAAGAGCAGGGAGGTTATGATGGAGCTGTACAAAACGCTAGTTAGGCCACAGCTGGAATACTGTGTGCAGTTCTGGTCGCCACACTATAGGAAGGATGTGATTGCATTAGAGAGGGTGCAGAGGAGATTCACCAGGATGTTACCTGGGCTGGAGCGCTTCAGCTATGAAGAGAGACTGGACAGGCTGGGGTTGTTTTTCTTAGAGCAGAGAAGGCTGAGGGGGGACCTGATTGAGGTGTACAAAATTATGAGGGGCATAGATATGGGTAGATAGAAAGGAACTTTTCCCCTTAGTAGAGGGGTCAATAACCAGGGGGCATAGTTTCAAGGCAAGGGGCAGGAGGGTTAGAGGGGATTTGAGGAAAAACTTTTTCACCCAGAGGGTGGTTGGAATCTGGAACTCACTGCCTGAAAGGGTGGTAGAGGCAGGAACCCTCACAACATTCAAGAAGCATTTAGATGAGCACTTGAAACGCCATAGCATACAAGGCTACGGACCAAGTGCTGGAAAATGGGATTAGAATAGACAGGGCTTGATGGTCGGCGCGGACACGATGGGCCGAAGGGCCTCTTTCTGTGCTGTAAAACTCTATGACTCTATGACTCTATTAAGATTCTATAACCATTATTAAATAACTATAATATGTGAAATTGTATGTTAAAAACCTAAAAAGCCTGTATAAAATGGCGAATGGCTGAGACCAAAGCAGGATGGGAAATTATGCCAACTCTGTTAGAAATTGATGTAATTCTGTAAAATGGTCTGTTAAGTAAACAAGGAGACAGTGGGGAACAAGAAATTCAGCAACATTGCAAAAAGAAGATAGTGGGCTGGAGACAGTCACCACTTCCTGTCTCCTCAAAAATGCAGAACCGGCTAAACAATGAACTGCTTAAAAAGCAAAAAGACATCTGTGAGAACTTAGTGTGAAGGTTGTTCTCAGATGAGGATAGCTTGCTTACTAACTGCCACGTAGACAAAACGGAGGAAAAAAAGGTATAAATGAACAGCTATTGAACACTGCAGGCAACGCGAAACCAGAGGATGAGAAGCTTCAGTCAACAGAACACAGCAAGAGAATAAAGAGACCGCAACTCCACACCCTTGCTCCTCACCCTCGCTCCCCACCCTCCAACTCCTCACCCTCGCTCCTCACCCTCGCTCCCCACCCTCCAACTCCTCACCCTCACTCCTCACCCTCGCTCCCCACTCTCCAACTCCTCACCCTCGCTCCCCACCCTCGCTCTTCACCCTCGCTCCCCACTCTCCAACTCCTCACTCTCACTCCCCATCCTCCAACTCCTCACCCTCGCTCCTCACCCTCGCTCCCCACCCTCCAACTCCTCACCCTCGCTCCTCACCCTCGCTCCCCACTCTCCAACTCCTCAGTCTCACTCCCCACCCTCCAACTCCTCACCCTCGCTCCTCACCCTCGCTCCCCACTCTCCAACTCCTCACTCACGCTCCCCATCCTCCAACTCTTCACCCTCGGTCCCCACCCTCCAACTCCTCACCCTCACACACATACACACACACACACAGACATACATACACACACACTTACAACCATCCATACTCACAGACACATACATACACACACATACAAATATTTTTTTTTAATCACTCGGAAGGAAGGCTGGGGTTCAATGAACAGACTGTGACTATCTTCTTGTTCAGTATTACTTCTCTGTACTGGATGTTTAATGCTTAATAAACATGTTTTACTGACAGACAATATACCTGTACCCAGAGTGGTTTGTGTCGTCACGGACAAATTAATTCAGAGTTTTTAAAAGCTACACCTCTACCCGCGGGGGGCGGGGGGGGGCGGCAGGAGACCCTCCAGACACACTGTGCGAAGGCAGTGGGAGGAGATCGCTGAAGCAGTCCGTGCCAGCAATCTTGCCCCCACCCCCCAGGGCATGGATCCAGTGCCGGATGAAGTTTAACGGCCTGAATCGAGTGGTCAAGCTGAGCGAGTGCCTCTTGAAATGTCATATCCCACCGACAGCACCGCCAACCTCAGCCACGGCTCGATTCAGCACCCCCCCCATCACTCACCGACCAACGATCTCGAGCTATCCCGACTCATACCGCCCAGCCGAGGCTTCACCTCACGCTCACACGTTGGCCACTGCTGCAAGCCTCACACCCACACACACATCTGGCACCTTGCACCCACTGCCAGCTATTCCACCATGACAGGCACATCACCCTAACGCATTGCACCGCACTCGCTGACGCACGTCCCTTTCTCTTGCAGGCCATAACAGGAGAGAGAGCAGGAA
Source organism: Squalus acanthias (assembly GCA_030390025.1). Lineage (NCBI taxonomy): Eukaryota > Metazoa > Chordata > Chondrichthyes > Squaliformes > Squalidae > Squalus > Squalus acanthias. The sequence goes on along the minus strand of JASTWF010000129.1, from coordinate 266,281 downwards.
CAAATAGGCGGGGTGGGGGGGGGGGGGGCGTCAAGCACAGCTGCACAACCTAACCCCCATGGAGGAGACTGTGCTAGAGATGATTGGAGGGGCCGGGCCGTCACTCAGGCCGTGGTGCTGGGCGAGGCTGAAAGCATTGCTGTATGCTCAAAACGAATCCTTCTCCTCACATCCCACTTCCCCCTCATCCCACAATCTCTTCTCACTTACAAGCTGCTGATGGTTTATGCTTCCCCCCACCCCCACATCACCACAACCCGACCCTTGTGCCTTTCTCCTTTCAGATACCCAAGAACAGCCTGTGCAGCAAGAGGTAAAAGTGAGAAGTCGCACAACACCAGGTTATAGTCCAACAGCTTTATTTGAAATCACAAGCTTTCGGAGCGCTGCTCCTTCGTCAGGTGAAGTGCGACTTCTCACATTTGTCCACCCCAGTCCAACACCGGCATCTCCACATCACAGCAAGAGGTAGAGGAGGAGAGTGATGGAGAAAGAGAGGCACCGTCACTCGATCTGACAGCCCGACGCACAAGCTCAGAAAATGGCACTGCGCCTACTTCAGAGGGTGGTGCAGGAATCCCGCCCCAATCGCGGTTTTGCCGTACGCAGATTTCAAGTACACACGGTTTCCTCTCTGCGACAACTTTTGCCAACCGCGGCAGTGAATTTTGCATATACGCGGTTTTTAATTGAGGATCAAGGTAAATAACATGATTTTATTGCTTTTTATCTTCTTTTTTTATTGTGTTATTTGAACATTTATACTGTATTTGCCAACCCGTGGTTTTACTAACCACGGGGGTTTTCAGGGACGTACCCCCCGCGGTTGGGGAGCGATTGCTGTATAGAGCCGGGATCGGCACGTGGTGAGTCACCGGGCACGAGTGCCAGCTCCCCGGAGGGCGAGGTCACACACGAGTTCTGCTGCACAGGACTCAGATGAGGACTTCGAGGGGGCGGCCTTCAGGAGAAGGATGATGAGCATGCAGACAGAAATGCTCGGTGCAATGGCAGGCCTGCCAGAGAGCCTCTGGTCAGTGTTAAGGAGCACGGAGGAGTCCGGGCTCCAACATTGCACGGGGCAACTCCATTGGAGAACTTGTGGACCCAACCATGATGCTGGGTGGGGCGGGCGATGTCGCAGCTTCCATTGCAGCACAAGCGGAAGTGACCCAAGGTCTGAGCGCTGCAGTGGAAGCTCAGGCTTCTGTCATGCAGGCTCAGCTTGCTGCCACTCCAACGCAGACCGCTGCCATCGCGGCTGGGTTTACCAGAGTTGAAAGGGGCTTGCAGGGTCTCGCAGCAGTCCAGCAATCTGTCCTCCAGCAGATTGCTAGGATTGCTGAGGCGCCGCCCCGGGGGGGGAGTGGCAGTGCCTCCGCGGAGAACGAACCTGCTGTCCTCTCTCAGGGTGACAGCATTCGTCCTCCCAACACTGCCTCTCCGCCAGTGCCCTTGCTGCTGCCTGTCAGTCAGCCAGCCAGCCCAGACTGCTGCCGCCCGTGCCCAGGTGGTGCCATCTACAGCCGGGCCTTCTAGGCCCAGAGCTGCTCCAGGTCGTCCTGCAAGGCCATCTGTAGCCTCCCCCACTGAAAGTCAGCAGCCTTCTACCAGCCATGCTGCAGCCACTGGGGTAGCACTGCGTAGGAGCACGAGAGCAGGCAAAAGAACACAAAAGACAGATACTAAGGGAATGCACAAGGGCGATTAGTTGACTTTGTAATGTTATATTAGAATTATTCATTTATAAATTATGTTTGGAATGTTTGTGTTGTGGTGGCTTTCATTTCAGCGTTGTCCCAAGAGGACCCTGTGATGTTCTGTGACAGAGGGATGGTAAGGTGGGCAAGAGTTGAGCAGCAGGGATTTGGGGTTTCGGTCAGGGGAACTGGAGTCTGATGATGCGCTCGCACACAGCCCGTCTGGAACGGGGATTTGCAGGCTGCCTCCTCCCTTCCTCCCCTTCCTCTTCCACTTCCTCCTCCTCCTCCTGCTCCGCCTCCTCCACTTCCTGAGGTGGTTGTGGAACCCGTGGTGGCAAGGGCTGCGCCCTCATGATGGCCACGTTGTGAAGGATGCAGCAGACCACCGCGAAATGGGACACCCGCGCCGGCGAGCAGTGGAGGGCTCCTCCCGGGCGGTCAAGGCAGCGGAATCGTTGCTTCAGCACCCCGATGGTCTGCTCAGTGAGGTACCTTGTGGCAGCGTGGCTCTCATTATATGAGCGCTGGCCACGAGTGGCGGGGTTGCGGAGCGACGCCAACAGCCAGGTGCGGAGCGGATAAGCCCTGGTCGCCGAGCAGCCACCTTTGGCTTTGACGTGGTGGCTGGAAAATTGCAGGCACAGGATGAAGGCATCATGACGGCTGCCAGGATAGCGGGCGTTCACCATCATGATGTGCTGGGCGTGGTCGCACACCAACTGCTCATTGAGAGAGTGGTAGCCTTTGCGGTTGCTGTACATCTCGGCATTGACACGCGGCGCCTGCAAAGGCACATGTGCGCGGTCGATGGCACCCTGCACCGTAGGGAAGCCCGATATCCTGGCAAAGCCACACGCACGCTCCTCCTGCTTCTGCCTGTTCAGAGAGAAATGTGAGAAGTCGCACAACACCAGGTTATAGTCCAACAGCTTTATTTGAAATCACAAGCTTTCGGAGCGCTGCTCCTTCGTCAGGTGAAGTGAAGAGATGCATATGGGCACAGCATATATAGTCAGAGAACACTGCCAGATGACTACAGTTAATCTTTCTAACTGCCCTTTATCACACCTCGGCAGAGAGACAATCACGGCAATCAAAGGTGTGGATGGAGTCCAAACAGGTCAGTCAGGAAAACATTACATCAAAGACAATGAGGTGGCAAATGCTGGGGTCTTTGATGTAATGTTTTCCTGACTGGGCTGTTTGGACACCATCCACACCTTTGATTGACGTGATTGTCTCTCTGCTGAGGTGTGATAAAGGGCAGTTAGAAAGATTAACTGTAGTCATCTGGCAGTGTTCTCTGACTATATATGCTGTGCCCATATGCATCTCTTCACTTCACCTGACGAAGGAGCAGCGCTCCGAAAGCTTGTGATTTCAAATAAAGCTGTTGGACTATAACCTGGTGTTGTGCGACTTCTCACTTTTGTCCACCCCAGTCCAACACCGGCATCTCCGCATCATGTTCAGAGAGAAGACAATGAAGCCCCTTCTCCTGGAGCACGGAGCCTCTGCGACATTCCGGATGCAGCGTTTGGACGGTGAACAGCGATGTGTTAGCTGTGTCGCCTGCTCCAGCCTGGAAGTATCCGCTGGCGAAAAAATTCAGGGCCACGGTCACCTTGAGGGCCACTGGCAGCGCCGTCGTCGCCTTGCTCTGAGGCTGCAGGTCTGGTTGCAGGAGGTGGCAGAGTTCTGTGACCACCTCCTTGGTGAGGCCGGAGCATCCGAATACACTGCTCCTGGCTTAGGTGCAGGTAGGGGAAGTGCTCCCTGAAGACCAGGGGTGGGTAAGGCCTCGGACTGAGGGCCCTCCTCCCCCCTCTGAGCAGCTTGCCCTTGCTGCCTCTGCTCCATCTCCCTGTCATGCCGCAGCGCGAGGAGGACGGCAAGGAGATCCCCCATGAACTGGGAACAAGTGGTGTAGTCAGAGAAATAACAACAGAAAGCGCTGGAAACACTCAGCAGGCCAGGCAACATCCGCGGAGAGAGAAACAGAGTTAACGTTTCAGGTCGAAGACCCTTCGTCAGAACTGAGAAAAAAAGCAGGAAATGAAACAGATGAAAAAGCAAGTTTGGGGGCTGGGGGAGGGAATAGAAGAACAAAAGGGGAGGTCTGTGAGAAGTAGAGACATTAAGAGATACTCAAGGCGAGACGAGATGGTAATAGGACAGGTTAAGAAACAAAAGATGGCTCCGAAGTGTGAAATGCGCTGGCAGGATGAAAGACAGCTGCCATGTGGGAGAGAGAGAAAAAAAAGGAAAAAGGCACGAACAAAAGTGTGGATAAAAAAAATATATATATATAAATATGGTAGGGGCCGAGGTTATGATCTGAAATTGTTGAACTCGATATTGAGTCCGGAAGGCTCTAAAGTGCCTAATCAGAAGATGAGGTGCTGTTCCTCGAGCCAGAGGCCTTCCTTTAAGAGCCAAAACTTTCCCAATGTCCGGCACCACTCCCTGCACACTTTAACAACTTTTTCAATGTCTTGCACCAAGGCACTACTCAAATAAACTGCACAGGAACCAGTCCAAAAACAAAAAGCAACTTACGGCAAAGCTGAATTGTGTCCCTTTAAGCAGCGCTGGTTTTGGGGTGGGGGGGGTCCCTCGTGCAGCCGAACGCACATTCAGCTGTGCGTGTTTAGGAGAGGGCGTACAGTGGAGCGGCGACGTCCAAAATGGCAGGTCGTGCGTCGAATCGGCGTTACACGCTGATTGTAAGGGGATTTGAGTACAGGAGTAGGGAGGTGATGCTGCAGTTGTACAGGGCCTTGGTGAGGCCACACCTGGAGTATTGTGTGCAGTTTTGGTCTCCTAACTTAAGGAAGGACATTCTTGCTATTGAGGGAGTGCAGCGAAGATTCACTAGATTGATTCCTGGGATGGCCGGACTGACATATCAAGAAAGATTGGGTCAACTGAACTTGTATCCTCTGGAGTTCAGAAGAATGAGGGGGGATCTTATAGAGACATTTAAAATCCTGACTGGTTTAGACAAATTAGATGCGGGCAGAATGTTCCCAATGGTAGGGAAAACTAGAACCAGGGGTCACAGTCTAAGGATTAAGGGGAAGCCATTTAGGACTGAGCTGAGGAGGAACTTCTTCACCCAGAGAGTGGTGAATCTATGGAATTCTCTTCCACAGAAGGTTGTTGAGGCCAGTTCGCTAAATATATTCAAAAGGGAGTTAGATATAACACTCACAACTAAGGGGATCAAGGGGTATGGCGAGAAAGCAGGAATGGGGTACTGAGGTAGCATGTTCAGCCATGAACGCATTGAATGGCAGTGCAGGCTCGAAGGACCGAATGGTCTACTCCTGTATCTATTTTCTATGTTTCTATGTTTCTATTGACGTCACGATCTGCCTCATTTGGTTTCTTCCGCCGCGTGTAGGCAACGGCCGCACTATTGCCCTTCCCGAGGTGGCGACCGCGGTGGGCCACGCCGGAAGTCGGCGGAAGCGTGGCGAGTGCCATTTTTTCCTTCAAACCGGCCATAACAGCCGGCGCTAATTTCGCGGCCCTTTACTCTTATACTCCAATCCCTTCGCAATAAAGGCTAACGCACCATTTGCTTTCCTAATTGCTCACTGTACCTGCATGTTAACTTTCAGTGATTCATGTACAAGGACACCCAGGTCCCTCTGGACGCCAATCTCTCACCATTTAAAAAATACTCTGCTTTTCTATTTTTCCTACCAAAGTGGGTAACTTCACGCTTCTTCACATTATATTCCATCTGCCATGTTCCTGCCCACTTAGCCTGTCAATATCCCCTTGAAGCCTCTTTGCATCCTCCTCACAACTTACATTCCCGCCCAGCTTTGTATAATCAGCAAACTTGGATACGTTACACTCAGTCCCCTCGTCTAAGTCATTGATGTAGATTCTGAATAGCTGAGGCCCAAGCACTGATTCTTGCCGTATCCCACTAGTTACAGCCTGCCAACCCAAAAATGACTCGTTGATTCCTACTTTCTGTTTTCTGTCCGTTAACCAATCCTCAATCTGTGCTAGTATATTACCCCCCAATATCGTGAGCCTTAATTTTGTGTATTAACCTCTTCTGTGACACCTTTATCAAATGCTTTTTGAAAATCCAAATACACCACATCCACTGGTTCCCCCTGCTTGTGACAACCTCAAAAAACTCTAACAGATTAGTCAAACACGATTTCCCTTTCATAAATCCCTGCTCACTCTGCCCAGTCATATTGTGCCCTGTTACCACGTGCCTAATAATAGATTCAATGAGATAATAACCAGATAATCTGATTTTTAGTGACGTTGGTTGTGGGATAAGTATCGGCCCAGGACATCGGGGAGAACTTGCCCGCTCTTCTTTCAATCCCTGGGGATTTTTCCATTCACTTGCGAGGTCAGACAGGGCCTCGAAAGAGACACCTCTAATAGTGCAGCGCTCGCCCCTCAGTGCTGCACTGGGAGTGTAAACCTAAATTATAGCCTCATTAGCCGTGTATAATACAGCGCAGGGTCATTGAGTAGAGTGAGCAGCAACTTGGGGGCAATCACTCCCCCATAAAGGGAATTGTCCAGCCCGCACCCCACCCCCAGTACACAAAACAGAAGGGGGGGGGGGGGGAGCAAGGGGAGGTTTAAACAATTCCAATTAGGAAAATCAGGATGGACCGGGAACTCAAAGGTAGCTTAAAGTGGCTCATCGCTCTGCAGGGAGGACGTCAACAATGACACTCACCTCACTCAACTTTTCACTCTCTTGAGTTTTAACAGGAGCAAATTATTCTTCGCAGAGAATGAAGGAGCGTCGGGGGAAACGAGAGAGAGCTGCTGTGTCAGCACTCTTCCAGGCAACATGTGCCGGCTCTGCCCCGTCAATGAGTTCAGCTCCATCTCGCTGCGAGGCGCCAGCATAACGAGATATCTGAAAATAATTGCTCCCTCTTGGGTTTGGCGCGCGTCATCAAAAGACTGCACTCTGTGAAACATGGAATATATTAGATGCACAGTCTTGTCACAAAGTCCTCTCAGCGAAGCTCCTGGTGAGCACAGGCCCACAGCACACCACAGCTTCTAATTCACAACCATTTGTCAAACTCACTCATCAAGGACGGCTGCTGTGAGCAATAGCAAAAACCTCACACTGTTCAGGAGAAATGTTCTTTTGAGGTTGGGGAAGGCGAGATAGTGTTGGGATGGTTTAAATGGAGCTTTACTCTGTATCTGACCCGTGCTGTACCTGACCAGGGAGTGTTTGATGGGGCAGTGTAGAGGGAGCTTTACTCTGTATCTAACCCGTGCTGTACCTGCCCTGGGAGTGTTTGATGGGACAGTGTAGAGGGAGCTTTACTCTGTATCTAACCCGTGCTGTACCTGCCCTGGGAGTGTTTGATGGGGACAGTGTAGAGGGAGCTTTACTCTGTATCTAACCCGTGCTGTACCTGCCCTGGGAGTGTTTGATGGGACAGTGTAGAGGGAGCTTTACTCTGTATCGAACCCGTACTGTACCTGCCCTGGGAGTGTTTGATGGGGCAGTGCAGAGGAAGCTTTACTCTGTATCTAACCTGTGCTGTACCTGCCTTGGGAGTGTTTGATGGGACAGTGTAGAGGGAGCTTTACTCTGTATCAAACCCATGCTGTACCTGCCCTGGGAGTGTTTGATGGTGGTCATGATGCGGAGATGCCGGTGTTGGACTGGGGTGGACAAAATTGAGAGGTCGCACAACACCAGGTTATAGTCCAACAGTTTTATTTGAAATCACAAGCTTTCGGAGCTATCAATTTGCTCCTTCCTCAGGTGAAGTAAATTTACTTCACCTGAGGAAGGAGCAAATCGATAGCTCCGAAAGCTTGTGATTTCAAATAAAACTGTTGGACTATAACCTGGTGTTGTGCGACCTCTCAGTGTTTGATGGGGCAGTGTAGAGGGAGCTTTACTCTGTATCTAACCTGTGCTGTATCTGCCTTGGGAATGTTTGATGGGACAATGTAGAGGGAGCTTTACTCTGTATTTAACCCGTGCTGGACCTGACCTGGGAGTGTTTGATGGGACAGTGTAGAGGGAGCTTTACTCTGTATCTAACCCGTGCTGTACCTGCCCTGGGAGTGTTTGATGGGACAGTGTAGAGGGAGCTTTACTCTGTATCAAACCCATGCTGTACCTGCCCTGGGAGTGTTTGATGGGGCAGTGTAGAGGGAGCTTTACTCTGTATCTAACCTGTGCTGTATCTGCCTTGGGAATGTTTGATGGGACAATGTAGAGGGAGCTTTACTCTGTATTTAACCCGTGCTGGACCTGACCTGGGAGTGTTTGATGGGACAGTGTAGAGGGAGCTTTACTCTGTATCTAACCCGTGCTGGACCTGCCCTGGGAGTGTTTGATGGGACAGTGTAGAGGGAGCTTTACTCTGTATCAAACCCGTGCTGTACCTGCCCTGGGAGTGTTTGATGGGACAGTGTAGAGGGAGCTTTACTCTGTATCTAATCTGTGCTGTACCTGCCCTGGGAGTGTTTGATGGGACAGTGTAGAGGGAGCTTTACTCTGTATCAAACCCATGCTGTCCCTGCCCTGGGAGTGTTTGATGGGACAGTGTAGAGGGAGCTTTACTCTGTATTAAACCCATGCTGTACCTGCCCTGGGAGTGTTTGATGTGACAGTGTAGAGGGAGCTTTACTCTGTATCTAATCTGTGCTGTACCTGCCTTGGGAGTGTTTGATGGGACAGTGTAGAGGGAGCTTTACTCTGTATCTAACCCGTGCTGTACCTGCCCTGGGAGTGTTTGATGGGACAGTGTAGAGGGAGCTTTACTCTGTATCTAACCCGTGCTGTACCTGCCCTGGGAGTGTTTGATGGGACAGTGTAGAGGGAGCTTTACTCTGTATCTAACCCGTGCTGTACCTGCCCTGGGAGTGTTTGATGGGGACAGTGTAGAGGGAGCTTTACTCTGTATCTAACCCGTGCTGTACCTTCCCTGGGAGTGTTTGATGGGGACAGTGTAGAGGGAGCTTTACTCTGTATCTAACCCGTGCTGTACCTGCCCTGGGAGTGTTTGATGCAGCCCGTTATATGCCTCACCTGATTTTAATTTCCGTGGGCTTCATTGGATCTTACTGTGCGGAATGTGGCTGCCCCGTTTCGCATCTTACAACACTGACGAAGCTTCAAAATAAAAAATATGTCACTGGCTGTGAAGCGCTTTGGGATGTCCTGAGGCTGTGAGAGGCCTTGTCGATTATCAAAATCCACGACGAGGCCTTGGACAACGTGGACCACTTTCCATACGTTGGGAGCCTACTGTCAACAAGGGCAGACGTCGATGGTGAAGTCCAACACCGCCTTCAGTGTGCCAGTGCAGCCTTCGGTCGCCTGAGGAAGAGAGTGTTTGAGGACCAGGACCTCAAACCCGGCACCAAGCTCATGGTCTACAGAGCAGTAGTGATATCCGCCCTGCTGTATGCCTCAGAGACATGGACCATGTACAGCAGGCACCTCAAAGCACTGGAGAGATACCACCAACGCTGCCTCCGCAAGATCCTGCAAATCCATTGGCAGGATGGGCGCACCAACGTCAGTGTTCTCGCTCAGGCCAACATCCCCAGCATCGAAGCTTTGACCACGCTCTATCAGCTCCGATGGACGGGCCACGTCGTCCGCATGCCCGATACGAGACTCCCAAAACAAGCGCTCTACTCGGAGCTCCGACACGGCAAGAGAGCCCCAGGTGGGCAGAGGAAACGCTTCAAGGACACCCTCAAAGCCTCCTTGAAAAAGTGCTACATCCCCAACCGACACCTGGGAATCCCTGGCCCAAGACCGCACAAAGTGGAGGAGAACCATCCGGGAAGGCGCCGAACACCTCGAGTCTCTTCGCCGGGAGCAAGCGGAAGCCAAGCGCAGGCAGCGCAAGGAGCGCACGTCAACCCAAGCACCCCACCCACCCGCCCCTTCAACCACCGTCTGCCCCACCTGTGACCGAGACTGTAGGTCCCGCATTGGACTCATCAGTCACCTGAGAACTCATTTTTAATGTGGAAGCAAATCATCCTCGGTTCAAAGGGACTGCCTAAGAAGCTAAGATAAAAGCAAGTGCTTTCTTTCTGTAAGCCTTGGAACACGGATAATCAGCAGATCCCCCCCCCGCCCCAGCCGTCCCTCCCCTCGATAACAATGCAATTCAGCGGCAGATTAAAGCACAGCTGGGAAAGATAACTGTTTCCCGCAGAGAAGAAGAATTCTCCCCCCCCCCCCTCCTCCCCGCCCCCCACCGTGGCTCCCGGCATCTTGGCAGGAAGCTGCTGGCCTCTTGCCGGGTCAGACCTCATTACAGGCGAGGTTCAGTCCCAGCGCTCCGAGGACCAGCAAACACGTTAGCTCAGTTCAACCACAGACAGGAGAAACAAATTACTCCCCAGAGAGCAGGAGAGTGGAAAGAGAGATCGCAGCTCTGTCAGTCGCGCTGAACACCACACAGCACAGCAACAAATTAAACCTCTCCCCATTCACAGTCAGACACCGGGCAGCCTGTTCCCAGCGGAGGGGATTAACCCTCTCACCCACCTCTCCCCATTCACAGTCAGACACCAGGCAGCCTGTTCCCAGCGGAGGGGATTAACCCTCTCACCCACCTCTCCCCATTCACAGTCAGACACCGGGCAGCCTGTTCCCAGCGGAGGGGATTAACCCTCTCACCCACCTCTCCCCATTCACAGTCAGACACCGGGCAGCCTGTTCCCAAGCGGAGGGGATTAACCCTCTCACCCACCTCTCCCCATTCACAGTCAGACACCAGGCAGCCTGTTCCCAGCGGAGGGGATTAACCCTCTCACCCACCTCTCCCCATTCACAGTCAGACACCGGGCAGCCTGTTCCCAGCGGAGGGGATTAACCCTCTCACCCACCTCTCCCCATTCACAGTCAGACACCGGGCAGCCTGTTCCCAGCGGAGGGGATTAACCCTCTCACCCACCTCTCCCCATTCACAGTCAGACACCAGGCAGCCTGTTCCCAGTGGAGGGGATTAACCCTCTCACCCACCTCTCCCCATTCACAGTCAGACACCGGGCAGCCTGTTCCCAGTGGAGGGGATTAACCCTCTCACCCACCTCTCCCCATTCACAGTCAGACACCGGGGCAGCCTGTTCCCAGCGGAGGGGATTAACCCTCTCACCCACCTCTCCCATTCACAGTCAGACACAGGGCAGCCTGTTCCCAGCGGAGGAATTAACCCTCTCACCCACCTCTCCCCATTCACAGTCAGACACCGGGCAGCCTGTTCCCAGTGGAGGGGATTAACCCTCTCACCCACCTCTCCCCATTCACAGTCAGACACCGGGCAGCCTGTTCCCAGCGGAGGGGATTAACCCTCTCACCCACCTCTCCCCATTCACAGTCAGACACCAGGCAGCCTGTTCCCAGTGGAGGGGATTAACCCTCTCACCCACCTCTCCCCATTCACAGTCAGACACCAGGCAGCCTGTTCCCAGCGGAGGGGATTAACCCTCTCACCCACCTCTCCCCATTCACAGTCAGACACTGGGCAGCCTGTTCCCAGCGGAGGGGATTAACCCTCTCACCCACCTCTCCCCATTCACAGTCAGACACCAGGCAGCCTGTTCCCAGCGGAGGGGATTAACCCTCTCACCCACCTCTCCCCATTCACAGTCAGACACCGGGCAGCCTGTTCCCAGTGGAGGGGATTAACCCTCTCACCCACCTCTCCCCATTCACAGTCATGATGCGGAGATGCCGGTGTTCGAAGGAGTTGTAACTCCGAAAGCTTGTGAGTTAAAATAAAACTGTTGGACTATAACCTGGTGTTGTGCGACCTCTCAATTTTATTCACAGTCAGACACTGGGCAGCCTGTTCCCAGTGGAGGGGATTAACCCTCTCACCCACCTCTCCCCATTCACAGTCAGACACCAGGCAGCCTGTTCCCAAGCGGAGGGGGATTAACCCTCTCGCCCACCTCTCCCCATTCACAGTCAGACACCGGGCAGCCTGTTCCCAGCGGAGGGGGATTAACCCTCTCACCCACCTCTCCCCATTCACAGTCAGACACCAGGCAGCCTGTTCCCAGTGGAGGGGATTAACCCTCTCACCCACCTCTCCCCATTCACAGTCAGACACTGGGCAGCCTGTTCCCAGCAGAGGGGATTAACCCTCTCACCCACCTCTTCCTATTCACAGTCAGACACTGGGCAGCCTGTTCCCAGCAGAGGGGATTAACCCTCTCACCCACCTCTCCCTATTCACAGTCAGACACCAGGCAGCATTGTTCCCAGTGGAGGGGATTAACCCTCTCACCCACCTCTCCCCATTCACAGTCAGACACCGGGCAGCCTGTTCCCAGCGGAGGGGATTAACCCTCTCACCCACCTCTCCCCATTCACAGTCAGACACTGGGCAGCCTGTTCTCAGTGAGGGGATTAACCCTTTCACCCACCTCTCCCCATTCACAGTCAGACACCGGGAAGCCTGTTCCCAGTGGAGGGGATTAACCCTCTCACCCACCTCTCCCCATTCACAGTCAGACACCGGGCAGCCTGTTCCCAGCGGAGGGGATTAACTTTCTCACCCACCTCTCCCACTTAAAGCTGCCATATAATTTCAGAGAACAGTTGACAATTTAAGACAGTATTATTATTTACAGCAGGTTTTGTCTTATCAGACTGTTCCAGCAATGAGTCCGATAGTGTCTGACCCACTGCACCACCCAGTCCCAGAGGGTGAAAGGACAGTGTCTGACCCACCGCACCACCCATTCCCAGAGGGGGAAAGGACAGTGTCTGACCCACTGCACCACCCAGTCCCAGAGGGTGAAAGGACAGTGTCTGACCCACCGCACCACCCAGTCCCAGAGGGGGAAAGGACAGTGTCTGACCCACTGCACCACCCAGTCCCAGAGGGGGAAAGGACAGTGTCTGACCCACTGCACCAGCCAGTCCCAGAGGGTGAAAGGACAGTGTCTGACCCACTGCACCGCCCAGTCCCAGAGGGGGAAAGGACAGTGTCTGACCCAGTGCACCACCCAGTCCCAGAGGGGGAAAGGACAGTGTCTGACCCACCGCACCACCCAGTCCCAGAGGGGGAAAGGACAGTGTCTGACCCACTGCATCACCCAGTCCCAGAGGGGGAAAGGACAGTGTCTGACCCACCGCACCACCCAGTCCCAGAGGGGGAAAGGACAGTGTCTGACCCACTGCACCACCCAGTCCCAGAGGGAGAAAGGACAGTGTCTGACCCACTGCACCACCCAGTCCCAGAGGGGGAAAGGACAGTGTCTGACCCACTGCACCACCCAGTCCCAGAGGGGGAAAGGACAGTGTCTGACCCACTGCACCACCCAGTCCCAGAGGGGGAAAGGACAGTGTCTGGCCCACTGCATCACCCAGTCCCAGAGGGGGAAAGGACAGTGTCTGACCCACTGCACCACCCAGTCCCATGGAGATTTTGCCCCATGGCATTGAAACTCTGGTCAAGCTCTGTTCCCCTTGACTCCGGGGGCACTGCCAATGGTTGGCAGAGCACATTTTGCAGTTGGCACTCGGAAGGGGAGAGGGGAGGAACCTACTGACAGCAAGGAAGCAGCAAGGAAGAATTGTCAGTCCTTGTGAATCCAGCTCCACATGATCTGTCGGCCTGGGAGAGTTTACAAGATAGATGGCCCTGAAATACAACAGTAGACCTTTTATTAGAGATATGATGTGCAGTGAAAATAGATCAACAGCGTTTTGACGCAGAATCTAAACCCATCACATGAACCTATTGTTTTTCTTCCTCGTTAGCTGCGGCTCATAGCACCCGCGCCTCTGAATTAGAAGGTTGTAGGTTCCAATCCCACTCCAGCGACTTGAGCACAGAATCTAGGCTGACAGTCCAGTGCAGTGCTGAGGGAGCGCTGCAGTATCGGAGTTGCCGTCGTTCGGATGAGACGTTAAAACGAGGCCCTGTCTGCCCTCTCGGGTGGCCGTAAAAGGTCCCACAGCCATTATTTCGAAGAAGAGCAGGGGAGTTCTCCCAGGTGTCCTGGCCAATATTTATCCCTCAACCGACACCACTGAAACAGATGATCTGGTCATTAACACATTGCTGTTTGTGGGAGCTTGCTGTGCGCAAATTGGCTGCCGCGTTTCCTACATTAGTCATAGAGTCATAGAGTCAGAACGGCACAGAAGGAGGCCATTCGGCCCATCGAGCCCGTGCCGGCTCTCTGTAGAGCAATCCAGTCAGTCCCATTCCCCCGCTCTATCCCCGTAGCCCTGCAAGTTTATTTCCCTCAAGTGCCTATCCAGTCTCCCCTTGAAAACATCGAGTGTCTCCGCTTCCACCACTTCCATCTGCAGCGAGTTCCAGGTCATCACCACTCGCTGCGTAAAAAAGTTTTCCTCACATCCCCCCTGTATCTCTTGCCCAAAACCTTAAATCTGTGACCCCTAGTCCTTGTACCATCAACTAGTGGGAACAGCCTTTCCCCGTCGAGCCTATCCAAATCCGTCATAATCTTGTACACCTCTATCAAAGCACCCCTCAACCTCCTTTGCTCTAATGAAAACAAATCCAGCTTCTCCAACCTGTCCTTGTAGCTAAGATCCCCCATCCCCAGAACCATTCTGGTAAATCTCCTCTGCACCCTCTCAAGGGCCTTCACATCCTTCCTAAAGTGTGGTGACCAGAACTGGACACAATACTCCAGTTGTGGCCTAACCAGCGCTTTATAAAGGTTCAGCATAACTTCTCTACTTTTGTACTCAATACTTCTATTTATGAAGCCCAAGATCCCATATGCTTTGCTAACCACTCTCTCAATATGTCCCGCCACCTTCAGGGTCCTATGCACATTAACTCCCAGGTCCCTCTGTCCCTGCACACTCTTTTTTACAACAGTGACTACGCTTCAAAAGTACTTGCATTGGACATCGTGAGGTCATGAAAAGCTCGGGTCCCTGTTTTCCGGGGACAGTCCTCGGATGAGCGACTTTGTCCCCGGGCAAAGAATGTCCCCGGAAGAGTCCCCTGTTCGGGAAACTCGTCCCCGAATTCCGCGCGCGTTCAAATCAGGAGCCACGTGACCCCCTCACCCCCCCCACCCCGAGCTGTCCTGCGGTCGGTGAATGAAGTGGGCGGGGCTACGCGACGGGCCAGGGCTCCAATCGGTGGGAGGGATGTCAGTCCTCCTGTAGCAGAGATGGAACTCAAGGACTGACTTTGATTGAGGAAGAGATGGCGGCCGTTGTATGTGTGCTCTGCCCCTCCGCCCCCCTCGTCACTCCCAACCCGCCACCGCCCCCGGCCAAATCCCCGGATAGTCCTGTGAAACCCGGTCGAAGAGAAATCGACCCTGGAGCCAAAATGCCCGAGTAACGGAGGGGGTGGTCCGCTAACAACCCGACTAATGAGCGTCGGCTGGAGTCGGGCAGCGTGGCTGTCCCGGGAGCTGGATCAGCCGCCTCGGATGGTGTGGCTGAGTGTTGGGCTGTGAGCAGGGGGTTGGAGCCGGTGACTGCGGCCGGCAGATGCTGTGAACAGCGGCCGCGTTGTTGCAGATTTAGCTTGCATCAAAATAACAAAACTGTTTGCCGCGCCGCGCTGCGCAACCTGTATTTTATGTCCTGGCGTCTTTTGCTGTGCTCGCACCCTGTGTGTCCCCGGAGTCGGTTGAGGAAATACCCTTTGAAAGGCACCATATCAATGCAAGTCTTTCTGTTTTCTTTTGTCTCCCAGTGCCTCCAGTGTATCTCCAATATATTCTGGGTTTTTTTTGTTTCAGGTTTCCTCTCTGTTGCGGATTCTCATCTCTCGGTTCCATCTGCATTGGTGATGAGCAGCTGAAGGCAGAAAAACATTGAGCTCTGACAGGTCAGCACAGAGGAGCCAGAGATTTATCCAGAAACTCACTGCTTCTGGCACTTAACCCCTGGAGCACTGATTCAGCACATGTACCGAGCAGCTCGAAGGCTAATGTCATAATCCAGTTAAAAATTGGCGTGTGTCAGGGCCAGAGGGAGCAGCTAAGACAGCATCAGCCAAAAGAGAGGAAGATGGACAGCACAGGACAGGGAGAGAAATAGAGACAGAGACCCAGAGACACAGATACACAGAGAAAGAGACAGATAGAGACACAGAGAGACAGACAGACACAAAGTGAGATAGAGACAGAGACACACAGATAGATAGAGACAGAGACACAGAAACAGAGAGAGAGAGAGAGGGGGTAGATACACTTAGAGACAGAGAGAGAGAGAGAGAGAGAGAGAAAGGGGCAGAGAGAGAGATAGACAGAGAGAGAGAGACAGAAGAGACACAGAGACACAGAGATAGAGATAGAGACAGACACAGAGAGACACAGGGAAAGATAAAGACAGAGACACAGACAGAGACAGAGAGAGAAACAGGGAGCGAGAGGGACAGAGACCTAGAGAGACAGAGGTAGAGACAGAGACACAGAGATAGAGACAGAGACACAGAGAGACAGACAGACACAGAGATAGAAACAGAGAGATATAGCGACGGAGAGATATAGAGACAGCGACCAAGATAGATACACAGAGAGAGATAGAGACAGAGACACAGAGAGATAGAGACACAGAGAGAGATAGAGATAGAGACACAGAGAGAGATAGAGATAGAGACACAGAGAGAGATAGAGATAGAGACACAGAGAGATAGAGACACAGAGAGAGATAGAGATAGAGACACAGAGAGAGATAGAGATAGAGACACAGAGAGAGATAGAGATAGAGACACAGAGAGATAGAGACACAGAGAGAGATAGAGATAGAGACACAGAGAGAGATAGAGATAGAGACACAGAGAGATAGAGACACAGAGAGAGATAGAGATAGAGACACAGAGAGAGATAGAGATAGAGACACAGAGAGAGATAGAGATAGAGACACAGAGAGATAGAGACACAGAGAGAGATAGAGATAGAGACACAGAGAGAGATAGAGATAGAGACACAGAGAGAGATAGAGATAGAGACACAGAGAGAGATAGAGATAGAGACACAGAGAGAGATAGAGATAGAGACACAGAGAGAGATAGAGATAGAGACACAGAGAGATAGAGACACAGAGAGAGATAGAGATAGAGACACAGAGAGAGATAGAGATAGAGACACAGAGAGAGATAGAGATAGAGACACAGAGAGATAGAGACACAGAGAGAGATAGAGATAGAGACACAGAGAGAGATAGAGATAGAGACACAGAGAGAGATAGAGACAAAGACACAGAGAGATAGAGACAGAGACACAGAGAGAAAGAGACACAGAGAGAAAGAGACACAGAGAGAAAGAGAGAGAGAGAGACAGAGAGAGAGAAAGGGGTAGAGAGAGAGAGACAGAGGGAGAGATAGACAGAGAGAGACAAGAGAGACAGAGAGTGAGACAGAGAAAGAGAGTCAGAGAGCGAGAGACAGAAACACAGACACAAAGAGACAGAGAGAGAGAAAGAAACAGAGAGAGAGACCGTGACAGATACACATAGAGACAGAGAGAGAGGGAGAGAAAGCGGCAGAGAGAGACACAGAGGGAGAGATAGAGACAGAGAGACAGGGAGGGACAGACAGAGATGCAGACAGAGCGAGGGAGGGAGAGAAACAAATCCTGAAATATTACATAGAATGTACAGCACAAAAACAGGACATTCGGCCCAACTGGTCCATGCCAGTGTTTATGCTCCACACCAGCCTCCTCCCACCCTTCTTTATCTCACCCTATCAGCATAACCTTCTATTCCTTTCTCCCTCATGTGATTATCCAGCTTCCCCTTAAATGCATCTGTGCTATTCGTCTCAACTATTCCCTGCGGTAGCGAGTTCCGCATTCTCACCACTCTCTGGGTAA
This sequence comes from Squalus acanthias, assembly GCA_030390025.1. Classification (NCBI taxonomy): domain Eukaryota; kingdom Metazoa; phylum Chordata; class Chondrichthyes; order Squaliformes; family Squalidae; genus Squalus; species Squalus acanthias. Next base: position 248,741 of record JASTWF010000129.1, on the reverse strand, counting down.
AGAAGTTTCTCCTGAATTCCCGATTGGATTTATTAGTGACTCTCTTATATTGATGGCCCCTAGTTGCAGACTCCCCCACAAGTGGAAACAGTTTCCTATGTCTATCAAGCCCCTTTCATCATTTTAAAGAGCTCTATCAGGTCACCCCTCAGCCTTCTCTTTTCTAGAGAAAAGAGCCCCAGCCTGTTCAGTCTTTTCTGATAGCTCTAACCTGTCAGTTCTGATAGCAGCCTTGTAAATCTGTTTTGCACCTTCTCCAGTGCCTCCATATCCTTCTAATACCTTTATATCCTGCCCTTGACTTGACCCTTTGAGGACCACAAATTTCATTATTTTTTTTTTTAGTGTGTTCCCCCCCCACCTCCAAACTGTGTAAAATATTTTGTGGTTTTAATTTGTTCCAAAGCACACATTGTGTATAATAAAGAACTATTAAATGGCTCTGTGTTTTCCTTCAGTATCGATTGACTGGTTGGCTCTGGGAATCCAAAACGAGGGGTCATAAATATAAGTTAGTCACTAATCAATCCAATAGGGAATTCAGGAGAAACTTCTTTGCATAAGAACATAAGAAATAGGAGCAGGAGTCGGCCATTTGGCCCTTCGAGCCTGCTCCGCCATTCAACAAGGTCATGGCTGATCTTCTACCTCATCTCCACTTTCCCGCACTATCCCCATATCCCTTGATGCTCTTAATATTCAAAAATCTATCGACCTCTGTCTTGAATATACTCAACGACTGAGCCTCCACAGCCCTCTGGGGTAGAGAATTCCAAAGATTCACCGCCCTCTGAGTGAAGAAATTTCTCCTCATCTCAGTCCTAAATGGCCGACCCCTTATCTGAGACTGTGACCCCTGGTTCTAGATCCCCCCAGCCAGGGGAAACCAGAGAGTGGTGAGAATGTGGAACTCGCTACCACAGGGAGTGGTTGAGGCGAATAGCGTAGATACATTTAAGGGGAGGCTAGATAAACAGAAGAGGGAGAAAGGAATAGAAGGATATGTTGATGGGGTGAGCTGAAGAGGGGCGGGAGGAGGCTGGTGTGGGGCATAAACGCCGGCACGGACCGGTTGGGCCGAATGGCCTGTTTCTGTGCTGTGCATTCTATGTAATATTCTATGTACTGTGTAATAATATGGAGGCCAGAACTGTGCACAGTGCAGTTTCAAGCCCTTTCTGTTTTTATAATGGTTAATCTCTTCTTGCCTTGGTGAATTATTACCTTCATGCAACCTTTGGGCTCACTGACACAGTCCTGATCTAAATGATATTTATGGACTCGCTGGAGATTAGAACTGGCTGGGAAACACGCTACTGTTTGGACAGCCAGTGAAATCCTTTCTCACATAAAATAGATAGAGAGAGAGTGAGACACAGATAGACAAAAGAGATGGAGAGAGCTAGCGACAGAAACAGAGAGACAGAAAGAAATACTGAAATAGATAGAGAGAGGGAGTGAGAGACAGATAGAGATAAAGTAAAAGAGACAGAGAGGTCGAATTTCTTGCTATCAACGGTTTTCTTCTTAGGCAGCCCCGAGGATGATTTGCTTCCACACTAAAAATGAGTTCTCAGGTGACTGATGAGTCCAATGCGGGACCTACAGTCTCTGTCACAGGTGGGGCAGACGGTGGTTGAAGGGGGCGGGTGGGTGGGGTTCTTGGGTTGACGTGCGCTCCTTCCGCTGTTTGTGCTTGGCTTCCGCTTGCTCCCGGCGAAGAGACTCGAGGTGTTCGGCGCCTTCCCGGATGCTTCTCCTCCACTTTGTGCGGTCTTGGGCCAGGGATTCCCAGGTGTCGGTGGGGATGTTGCACTTTTTCAAGGAGGCTTTGAGGGTGTCCTTGAAGTGTTTCCTCTGCCCACCTGGGGCTCTCTTGTCGTGTTGGAGCTCCGAATAGAGTGCTTGTTTTGGGAGTCTCGTATCGGGCATGCGGACGACGTGGCCCGTCCATCGGAGCTGATAGAGCGTGGTCAAAGCTTCGATGCTGGGGGTGTTGGCCTGAGCGAGATCACTGACGGTGGTGCGCCTATCCTGCCAATGGATTTGCAGGATCTTGCGGAGGCAGCGCTGGTGGTACCTCTCCAGTGCTTTGAGGTGCCTGCTGTACATGGTCCATGTACAACGGTTTTACACTACCACACAAAGTCAAGATCTACCCCAATCGGTGCTGGGTCTTTTCCCCATTTTCCCCCACCCCATCTGTTCTGAAGTCCCTGATTGTTGAATGGTGCCAGTAGTTCCTCAGCCAAGTGGCCATTCTTCATGTGTGAGTTTAGCCCAGTGAGTGTCGACAGACTATTCGACACGGAGGGCATCACAGCCCGAGCCAATCCTGTCCTCAAACGGCATCAACACATGCGTCCATTTTCCAAAGGCCACTGGCTAGTGATCAAGAGCAGGAACCCCAGTGGATTTAGTTCTCCTACAAAGCCCAAGATGTGATGGAGCCAGTTGCTCCAACGTTATTGTGGTAGACTGGGGAATGAAACTGGGACCTTTCTACATTTACACACTGGCCCATCGGGATTTGTCACTGCCTGTGCTCATTCTAGTGTCATGTTGGGCAGGTGTTGGCTGTGGATCAGTGGGCAGCACTCTCGCCTCTGAGTCAGAAGGTTGTGGGTTCAAGTCCCACTCCAGAGACTTGAGCACAAAAATCTCAGCTGACACTCCAGTGCAGTGCTGAGGGAGTGCTGCAGTGTTGGAGGTGCCGTCTTTCAGGTGAGATGTTAAACCGAGGCCCCGTCTGCTCTCTCAGGTGGACGTAAAAGATCCCATTGCACTATTTCAAGGAAGAGCAGGGGAGTTCTCCCCGGTGTCCTTGGGCCGATATTTATCCCTCAACCAACACCACTAAAACAGAATGGGCCAGAAATTCGGCTTCCCGCGGGTGCAAGAATCGCGCGCGTACTTACATACCGCGCCTGCCGTTGTGCTGTGGGCCCGCGTGGGATTCCGATCCTGGGCCTCCTCCAGCTGCCGGTGCGCAGTGCTTGCGTATCCCAGGGGCGCAGTTAGTTCGAAGCGTCCCCTAAGATCACGTGGGCCATGGAGAGCCAATCGGAGCAGGGAATCTCCATTCATAGATTTTTTGACAGGAAGACCTGTCAAATCTATGAATAGAGATCGGCCCCAAAACCTAACTAAAACTTCAAATACATTTTTTTTAAAAATCACATAAACGACTTTAAACAAAAATTTAAATTTTTTTAAAAATTAATTACACTTTTTAACGGTGCTAAAAATAAACTTACCTTTCTTTAAAGTATGTAAAAAAGATAAACCTGTTGAAAAAATGTTTAAATTGTACTTAATTCACCACTTACCTTGTTAAAAGCAGGCCTTGCGCCTCCTTTTTCCCCACGCAGCTTCTCCGTACTTACCCTCACGGAGAAACCTGGAAAAAAAAACAAAGTTCGAGTTCTACGTGCGCGCTGCCTCTCCCGCGCTCGCGTTCGACCTCTGAACCCCTTCCTTCAGGGGAACGGAAGTTCCGGTTTCCAGCGCATGCGCAGTGCGTGCGCGAAACCGGCACTTTCGTTGGGTCTACGGGTGAGTACCCAGCGCGTACTCACCCGTGGAGACCCGAATTTCTGGCCCATTATCTGGTCATTATCACATTGCTGTCGGTGGGAGCTTGCTGTGCATAAATTGACTGTTGCTTTTCCTACATTACAACAGTGACTACACTTCAAAAGTACTTCATTAGTTGTAAAGCACTTTGGGACATCCTGAGGTCATGAAAGGCCCTGTATAAATGCAAGTCTGTCTTTTCTAAACAAAAGGCACATAGACATACTGCGGATGCTGGAAATCTGAAATATAAACAAAAAATGCTGGAAATACTCAGCAGGTCAGGCAGCGTCTGTGGAGAGAGAAACAGAGTTAACATTTCAGGTCAATGACTTTTCGTCAGAACTGGAAAAAGTTAGAGATGTAACCGTTTTTAAGAAAGTGCAGGGGCAGGGAAAGGGGGGAGGGGAGGAAAGAACAAAAGGGAAGGTCTGTGATAGGACGGAAGGCAGGAGAGATTAAATGACAAAAGGGATGATGATGCAAGACAAAAGGGGGTAGTAATGGGACAAGTGAACATAAGAACATAAGAAATAGGAGCAGGAGTCGGCCATTTGGCCCTTTGAACCTGCTCCGCCATTCAATAAGACCATGGCTGATCTTCTACCTCATCTCCACTTTCTTCCACTATCCCCATATCCCTTGATTCCCTTAATATTCAAAAATCTATCGATCTCTGTCTTGAATATACTCAACGACTGAGTCTCCACAGCCCTGTGAGGTAGAGAATTCCAAAGATTCACAACCCTTTGAGTGAAGAAATTTCTCCTCATCTCAGTCCTAAATGGCCGACCCCTTATTCTGAGACTGTGACCCCTGGTTCTAGACTCTCCAGCCAGGGGAAACATCCTCCCTGCATCTACCCTGTCAAGCCCTGTAAGAATTTTGTATGTTTCAATGAGATCACCTCTCATTCTTCAAAACTCTAGAGAATATAGGCCTAGTCTACTCAATCTCTCCTCATAGGACAATCCCCCCATCCCAGGAACCAGTCTGGTGAACCTTTGTTGCACTCCCTCTATGGCAAGTATATCCTTCCTTAGGTAAGAGGACCAAAACTGTACACAATACTCCAGGTGTGGTCTCACCAGGGCCCGATATAATTGCAGAACAAATTAGTCACTTTACAGTCTTGCAGACTCAACATCGAGTTCAATCATTTCAGATCACAATCACTGCTCCCACTTTTTCAGACAGCAGGTGCTGGTAATGGTTCTGCTGTTGTGATTTACACCTCCTCTAGACAATCTTTTGTTTCATTACTTGACCCAGTACCGCCCCCTTTTGCCTTGCAACATCAGCCCATTTGCCATTTAATCACTGCTGCCTTCTGCCTTGGAAGTAAGTGAACAGTGAGGAGGAGAGTGATAGACTTCAAGAGGACACAGACAGGCTGGTGAAATGGGCGGACACGTGGCAGATGAAATTTAACGCACAAAAGTGCGAAGTGATACATTTTGGTAGGAAGAACGAGGAGAGGCAATATAAACTAAATGGTACAATCCTAAAGAGGGTGCATGAACAGAGAAATCTGGGGGTATATGTGCACAAATCCTTGAAGGTGGCAGGGCAGGTTGAGAAAGCGGTTAAAAAAAGCATACGGGCTCCTGGGCTTCATAAATAGAATTGAGAGGTCGCACAACACCAGGTTATAGTCCAACAGTTTTATTTGAAATCACAAGCTTTCGGAGCTATCGATTGCTCCTTCCTCAGGTGAAGTAACTCCGAAAGCTTGTGATTTCAAATAAAACTGTTGGACTATAACCTGGTGTTGTGCGACCTCTCAATTTTGTCCACCCCAGTCCAACACCGGCATCTCCGCATCACATTCATAAATAGAGGCATAGAGTACAAAAGCAAGGAAGTTATGATGAACCTTTATAAAACACTGGTCCGGCCTCAACTGGAGTATTGTGTCCAATTCTGGGCACCGCACTTTAGGAAGAATGTGAAGGCCTTAGAGAGGGTGCAGAAAAGATTTACAAGAATGATTCCAGGGATGAGGGACTTCAGTTATGTGGAGGGACTGGAGAAGCTGGGGTTGTTCTCCTTAGAGCAGAGAAGGTTGAGAGGAGATTTGATAGATGTGTTCAAAATCATGAGGGGTCTAGACAGAGTAGATAGAGAGAAACTGTTCCCATTGGCGGAAGGGTCGAGAACCAGAGGACACAGATTTCAGATGATGGGCAGAAGAACCAAAGGCGACATGAGGAAAAACTGTTTTACGCAGCGAGTGGTTAGGATCGGGAATGCACTGCCTGAGAGGGTGGTGGAGGCAGACTCAATCACGGCTTTCAAAAAGGGAATTGGATAAGTACTTGAAGGAAAAAAAATTGCAGGGGTTTTGGGAAGGGGCGGGGGAGTGGGACTAGCTGAAGTGCTCTTGCAGAGAGCCGGCACGGGCTCGACGGGCTGAATGGCCTCCTTCTGTGCTGTAACCATTCTATGATTCCAGGATTCACCCTATAACAGACCTGAAATGTTAACTCTGTTTCTCTCTCCCCAGCTGCTGCCTGGTCCGCTGAGTATTTCCAGCATTTTCTGTTCATATTTCATTCTTTTCTATGTTGTGTGATGAGCATGTGTCACCACAGTTAAATCCGCGTTGGGTCGGTTGCTGTCAGTAAATGATAGGAGGGAGTGACATAGGCTCCAAGCACCTGTCCCCTGTGTAGTGAACGCTGATGTATTTAGTCCAGTGCTAATGAGCTGTGAGGACATCGAGTGCTAGGGTTAAGGTGAGTTAAACTTCCACGTTTCTGTCTCCACAGACAGTGTAGGAGCCCTGGTTACTAAAAGCCATTAACAACATCACAGCGTCCCACAGTCTACACACTGACAGCCTCAGTCCATTAAACGGCAGTCAGACTTCAGACTCACATCCTTAATGCACAGTTATTTCAGCAATAAAGTACTTTCCACACTGCCTGGGCAGCAAGTCAAACTCCTGTCAGCAGCTGAACAGCAACTAAGTAACCATCATATTATCGGTAGCTCCCTCTACACTGCCCCATCAAACACTCCCAGGGCAAGTACAGCACGGGTTAGATACAGAGTAAAGCTCTCTCTACACTGCCCCATCAAACACTCCCAGCTCAGGTACAGCACGGGTTAGATACAGAGTAAAGCTCCCTCTACACTGCCCCATCAAACACTCCCAGGGCAGGTACAGCACGGGTTAGATACAGAGTAAAGTTCCCTCTACACAGTCCCCATCAAACACTCCCAGGGCAGGTACAGCATGGGTTAGATACAGAGTAAATCTCCCTCTACACTGTCCCATCAAACACTCCCAGCTCAGGTACAGCACGGGTTAGATACAGAGTAAAGCTCCCTCTACACTGCCCCATCAAACACTCCCAGCTCAGGTACACCATGGGTTAGATACAGAGTAATGCTCCCTCAACACTGTCCCATCAAACACTCCCAGCTCAGGTACAGCACGGGTTAGATACAGAGTAAAGCTCCCTCTACACTGCCCCATCAAGCACTCCCAGCTCAGGTACAGCACGGGTTAGATACAGAGTAAAGTTCCCTCTACACAGTCCCCATCAAACACTCCCAGGGCAGGTACAGCATGGGTTAGATACAGAGTAAAGCTCCCTCAACACTGTCCCATCAAACACTCCCAGCTCAGGTACAGCACGGGTTAGATACAGAGTAAAGCTCCCTCTACACTGCCCCATCAAGCACTCCCAGCTCAGGTACAGCACGGGTTAGATACAGAGTAAAGCTCCCTCTACACTGTCCCATCAAACACTCCCAGGGCAGGTACAGCATGGGTTAGATACAGAGTAAAGCTCCCTCTACACTGTCCCATCAAACACTCCCAGGGCAGGTACAGCACGGGTTAGATACAGAGTAAAGCTCCCTCTACACTGTCCCATCAAACACTCCCAGGGAAGGTACAGCACGGGTTAGATACAGAGTAAAGCTCCCTCTACACTGTCCCATCAAACAGTCCCAGGGCAGGTACAGCACGGGTTAGAGACAGAGTAAAGCTCCCTCTACACTGTCCCATCAAACACTCCCAGGACAGGTACAGCACAGGTTAGATACAGAATAAAGCTCCCTCTACACTGTCCCCATCAAACACTCCCACCACAGGTTAGATACAGAGTAAAGCTCCCTCTACAGTGTACCATCAAACACTCCCAGGGCAGGTACAGCACGAGTGAGATACACCAAGTAAAGCTCCCTCTACACTGTCCCATCAAACACTCCCAGGACAGGTACAGCACGGGTTAGAGACAGAGTAAAGCTCCCTCTACACTGTCCCATCAAACACTCCCAGGGCAGGTACAGCACGGGTTAGATACAGAGTGAAGCTCCCTCTACACTGCCCCATCAAACACTCCCAGCTCAGGTACAGCATGGGTTAGATACAGAGTAATGCTCCCTCTACACTGTCCCATCAAACACTCCCAGCTCAGGTACAGCACGGGTTAGATACAGAGTAAAGCTCCCTCTACACTGCCCCATCAAACACTCCCAGCTCAGGTACAGCACGGGTTAGATACAGAGTAAAGCTCCCTCTACACTGTCCCATCAAACACTCCCAGGGCAGGTACAGCATGGGTTAGATACAGAGTAAAGCTCCCTCTACACTGTCCCATCCAACACTCCCAGGGCAGGTACAGCACGGGTTAGATACAGAGTAAAGCTCCCTCTACACTGTCCCATCAAACACTCCCAGGGAAGGTACAGCACGGGTTAGATACAGAGTAAAGCTCCCTCTACACTGTCCCATCAAACAGTCCCAGGGCAGGTACAGCACGGGTTAGAGACAGAGTAAAGCTCCCTCTACACTGTCCCATCAAACACTCCCAGGACAGGTACAGCACAGGTTAGATACAGAATAAAGCTCCCTCTACACTGTCCCCATCAAACACTCCCACCACAGGTTAGATACAGAGTAAAGCTCCCTCTACAGTTTACCATCAAACACTCCCAGGGCAGGTACAGCACGAGTGAGATACACCAAGGAAAGCTCCCTCGACACTGTCCCATCAAACACTCCCAGGACAGGTACAGCACGGGTTAGAGACAGAGTAAAGCTCCCTCTACACTGTCCCATCAAACACTCCCAGGGCAGGTACAGCACGAGTTAGATACAGAGTGAAGCTCCCTCTACACTGCCCCATCAAACACTCCCAGCTCAGGTACAGCATGGGTTAGATACAGAGTAAAGCTCCCTCTACACTGTCCCATCAAACACTCCCAGGGCAGGTACAGCATGGGTTAGATACAGAGTAAAGCTCCCTCTACACTGTCCCATCAAACAGTCCCAGGGCAGGTACAGCACGGGTTAGAGACAGAGTAAAGCTCCCTCTACACTGCCCCATCAAACACTCCCAGGGCAGGTACAGCACGGGTTAGATACAGAGTAAAGCTCCCTCTACACTGTCCCATCAAACACTCACAGCTCAGGTACAGCACGGGTTAGATACAGAGTAAAGCTGCCTCTACACTGCCCCATCAAACACTCCCAGCTCAGGTACAGCACGGGTTAGATACAATGGCCCAGAAATTGATCTCGCTCTGTTCCCGCGGGGGTAAGCCTTTCCCGCGATGTCTCACCTCGCTTATGCTTTTTCTGATCCAGCTCGCACGAAATTGATGTTCCAGACATCAGCTGTGCTGGGCTTGCGTATCCCAGCGGCGTAGTTAATTCGTGCGAGCTGTGGGATCACGTGACTCAGTTAGAGCCAATGGCAGCACACCATCTTCCATTCATAAGTCTCACAGCATGGCTGAGAGACTTATGAATCTTACACCCCCCCAAAATAACAGCTAAACCTCAATTAAATTAAAAAAAAAAACCATCACATTAATAAAATAAGTATAGTTAATTAAATTAACCATTTTAAATAAAAAATTAAATTTTTGAAAAAATTTAAAATCTTTTAAAAAGTTATAAAAATAAACTTACCTGTCTTTAAAGTCTATAAAAAAGATATACCTGTAAAAAAAAATTCAAAAAAATACTTAATTCACTACTTACCTTCTTAAAAGCGGGTCTTACTCCTCCTTTTTACATTTCCAAAATCTTCCCTACTTACCTGCGCGTCCAAAGCATGAAGTGCACAGCGTGCGCGCAGCCTGTAGCGCGCACGCGATGCACTCCGGCCCCGCCCCCTTTTCGGAAGAGCAATTGCCGGTTTTCAGCGCATGCGCAGGGCATGCAGAAAACCGGTAATTGGAGTGGGAATACGCGAGAGTATGCAGTGCGTACTCTCGCGTCCCGGGATCAATTTTCGGCCCAGAGTAATGCTCCCTCTACACTGCCCCATCAAACACTCCCAGCTCAGGTACAGCACGGGTTAGATACAGAGTAATGCTCCCTCTACACTGCCCCATCAAACACTCCCAGCTCAGGTACAGCACGGGTTAGATACAGAGTAATGCTCCCTCTACACTGCCCCATCAAACACTCCCAGGGCAGATACTGCACGGGTTAGATACAGAGTAAAGCTCCCTCTACACTGCCCCATCAAACACTCCCAGGGCAGGTACAGCACGGGTTAGATACCGAGTAAAGCTCCCTCTACACTGTCCCATCAAACACTCCCAGGGCAGGTACAGCACGGGTTAGAAACAGAGTAAAGCTCCCTCTACACTGTCCCATCAAACACTCCCAGGGCAGGTACAGCACGGGTTAGATACAGAGTAAAGCTCCCTCTACACTGTCCCATCAAACACTCCCAGGGCAGGTACAGCACGGGTTAGATACAGAGTAAAGCTCGCTCTACACTGTCCCATCAAACACTCCCAGGGCATGTACAGCACGGGTCAGATACAGAGTAAAGCTCCCTCTACACTGTCCCATCAAACACTCCCAGGGCAGGTACAGCATGGGTTAGATACAGAGTAAAGCTCCCTCTACACTGTCCCATCAAACAGTCCCAGGGCAGGTACAGCACGGGTTAGATACAGAGTAAAGCTCCCTCTACACTGTCCCATCAAACACACACAGGGCAGGTACAGCACGGGTTAGATACAGAGTAAAGCTCGCTCTACACTGTCCCATCAAACACTCCCAGGGCAGGTACAGCATGGGTTAGATACAGAGTGAAGCTCCCTCTACACTGTCCCATCAAACACTCCCAGGGCAGGTACAGCACGGGTTAGATACAGAGTAAAGCTCCCTCTACACTGCCCATCAAACACTCCCAGGGCAGGTACAGCACGGGTTAGACACAGAGTAAAGCTCCCTCTACACTGTCCCATCAAACACTCCCAGGGCAGGTACAGCACGGGTTAGAGACAGAGTAAAGCTCCCTCTACACTGTCCCATCAAACACTCCCAGGACAGGTACAGCACGGGTTAGATACAGAGTAAAGCTCCCTCTACACTGTCCCCATCAAACACTCCCAGGGCAGGTACAGCACGGGTTAGATACAGAGTAAAGCTCCCTCTACACTGTCCCATCAAACACTCCCAGGGCAGGTACAGCACGGGTTAGATACAGAGTAAAGCTCCCTCTACACTGACCCATCAAACACTCCCAATGGTTGGGCTCCTCCCACGCTCCATAGGTAGGATTCCATCTCATTCAGCATTTAACAGCAGTCACTTTCGATCCGCGCCAACCCAGCCAACAGCCCCGGGGCAATGCGTCCAATTAGCCAATGATTCCCGGGCAATCAGGAGTTCAGCATTGCAGTCGCTGATGTCACATCGTTTCCTGTCTATAAAAGGTGTTTGATCATCAGTTCAGTTGACGCAGCCTCTTGGGGGTGATGACTCATCATCTGACGTTATCCACCTTTTGAAAAACAAATAAAAGAATAAAAATGAAATTAAACCATTTTTACCCACAAAAGCGGTTCACACCGCCAAGTTTACGACAAGCCTTGTCGCCACCCATCAAAGGCTGTAAACACCAGAAAGAATGTCAGCGTCCATTTCCAGTGATGGACTGGTTTAATATCTGTATCAAATGTCTCCCCCTGGATCGCAGCGCCAATAATTGCTCACCCAGCCTCAGCCTTTCACATCACACCACGGCCCTCTAGGCCCTCCATCAATCAACAATTGCAACAGCTCTCCTTTGTACTGTGCGCTCAAAACCGCTGGGGTCCCCTTCCGAGCTGTGGTAGACCACAACGCCAAGCCGCGGGGCCACCCACCGAACCCACGGCTTAGCCTCCTCTTCCAGACGGTGAGTCGAGCTCTCTGGAACCACGGACGGGGTCTGCCAGCAATCCAGCATCACCCGTGAAAACTATCATATTATCCCGTTACACTGAACATTAGAACATAAGAGCAGGAGTCGGCCATTCGGCCCCTCGAGCCTGCCCCTACATTCAATAAGATCATGGCTGATCTGGTCTTGGCCTCGACTCCACTTCCCTGCCCGCTCCCCATAGCCCTCGACTCCCCTGTAGCTCAAATGTCTGTCTATCTCCACCTTGAATAAAAGCAATGACTCCGCCTCCACAGCTCTCTGGGGCAGAGAATTCCACTGATTCACGACCCTCTGAGAGAAGAAATTCCTCCTCATCTCCGTTTTAAGTGGGCGACCCCTTATCCTGAAACTATGCCCCCTAGTTCTAGATTCGAGGGGAAACATCCTCTCAGTGTCCACCCTGTCAAGACCCCCTCAGAATCTTATATGTTTCAATCAGATCCCCTCTCATTCTTCTAAACTCCAATGAGTATAAGCCCAACCTGTTCAACCTTTCTTCATAAGACAACCCCTTCATCTCCGGAATCAACCTCGTGAACCTTCTCTGAACTGCCTCCAATGCAAGTATATCCCTCCTTAAATAAGGAGACCAAAACTGCACGCAGTACTCCAGGTGTGGTCTCACCAATACCCTGTACAGTTGTAGCAAGACTTCCCTACTTTTATACTCATCCCCTTTGCAAGAAAGGCCAACATTCCATTTGCCCTCCTAATTACTTGCTGTGCCTGCATGCTAACTTTTTGTGTTTCATGCACAAGGACCCCCAGATCCCTCTGTGCCGTAGGATTTTGTAGTCTCTCTCCATTTAAATAATAATTTGCTTTTTTATTTTTCCTACCAAAGTGGATAACCTCACATTTTCCCACATTATTCTCCATCTGCCAAATTCTTGCCCACTCACTTAACCTGTCTATATCCCTTTGCAGACTTTTTGTGTCCTCCTCACAACTTGCTTTCCCACCTATCTTTGTATCATCAGCAAATTTGGCTAGCGTACACTCGGTCCCTTCATCCAAGTCATTAATATAGATTGTAAATAGTTGAGACCGCAGCATGATCCCTGTGGCTGGGACTAGTTACAGTTTGCCAAGCTGAAAATGACACATTCATCCCGACTCTCTGTTTTCTGTTAGTTAGCCAAGCCTTTAGTCCCATTAGTTTGCCTAATACTTTTTCTCTAGTGATAGTCATTGTTTTAAGTTCCTCCCTCCCTATAGCCCCTTGATTATCAATTATTATTGGGTAGCTTTTAGTGTCTTCTATCGTGAAGACCGATACAAAATATTTCTTCAAAGTCTCTGCCATTTCCCTGCTTCCCATTATTAATTCCCCAGTCTCATATTCTAAGGGACAAACGTTTACTTTAGCTACTCTCTTCCTTTTTATATACCTGTAGAAGCTCTTACTGTTTGCTTTTATATTTTTTGCTCGTTTACTTTCATAATCTATCTTCTTTATTATTTTTTTAGTCATCCTTTGCTGGTTTCTGAAATTTTCCCAATCCTCTGGCCTACCAATAATCTTCACATCATTGTATGCCTTTTATTTCAATTTGATACCACCCTTAACTTCCTTAGTTAGCCACGGATGGTTCATCCTTCTCGTAGAGTCTTTCTTTCTCACTGGAATATACCTTTGCTGAGAGTAATGAAATATCTCCTTAAATGTCTGCCCCATCAAACACTCCCAGGGCAGGTACAGCACGGGTTAGATACAGGGTAAAGCTCCCTCTACATTGTCCCATCAAACACTCCCAGCTCAGGTACAGCATGGGTTAGATACAGAGTAAAGCTCCCTCTACACTGTCCCATCAAACACTCCCAGGGCCGATATTTCTCCGAATGCCAGGAGCAGTCGCTACGAGGGTGTCTCGTATCATTTCACCCACTGCATCAGTTATGAAGATGTCCAATAAGAAGGGTGACACCGGACAACCTTGCCCAGCTTCCCTTTCGAGAAAGAAACAAATTCAACGAGCTGTTTCTCCCTGCCTCTCTGCGACTCTTCTTCTCCACCACAGTCTTTCCCCACTGTCCCTTCACCGTTCCCCTTCTCTCAACTCTTCACCCCTTCCCCATCTCCCGCTCTTCACCCTCGTCCCCTTCTCCCTCTCTTCACCCTCGTCCCCTTCTCCCTCTCTTCACCCTCGTCCCCTTCTCCCTCTCTTCACCCCTTCCCCTTCACTCGACCCTTTTCCCCTTTCCCTTCTCTCTCTCTTCACACCTTCCTCTTCTTCCTCTCTTCACCCCTTCCCCTTCTCCCTCTCTTCACCACTTCCCTTTCTCCCTCTGTTCTCCCCTTCCTCTTCTCCCTCTCTTCACCCCTTCATCTTTTTTTATTCGTTCCTGGGATGTGGGCGTCGCTGGCAAGGCCAGCATTTATTGCCCATCCCTAGTTGCCCTTGAGAAGGTGGTGGTGAGCCGCCTTCTTGAACCGCTGCAGTCCGTGTGGTGAAGGTGCTACCACAGTGCTGTTCGGGAGGGAGTTCCAGGATTTTGACCCAGTGACGATGAAGGATCGGCGATATAGTTCGAAGTCAGGATGGTGTGTGACTTGGAGGGGAACTTGGAGGTGGTGGTGTTCCCATGCATCTGTTGCCCTTGTCCTTCTAGGTGGAAGAGGTTGTGGGTTTGGGAGGTGCTGCCGAAGAAGCCTTGGCGAGTTGCTGCAGTGCATCTTGTAGATGGTGCACACTGCAGCCACGGTACGCCGGTGGTGGAGGGAGTGAATGTTTAAGGTGGTGGATGGGGTGCCAATCAAGCGGGCTACTTTGTCCTGAATGGTGTCAAGCTTCTTGAGTGTTGTTGGAGCTGCACTCATCCAGGCAAGTGGAGAGTATTCCATCACACTCCTGACTTGTGTCTTGTAGATGGTGGAAAGGCTTTGGGGAGTCAGGAGGTGAGACACTCGCCGCAGAATACCTAGCTTCTGACCTGCTCTTGTTGCCACAGTATTTATGTGGCTGGTCCAGTTAAGTTTCTGGTCAATGGTGACCCCCAGGATGTTGATGGTGGGGGTTTCGGCGATGGTAATACCATTGAATGTCAAGGTGAGGTGGTTAGACTATCGCTTGTTGGAGATAGTCATTGCCTGACACTTCTGTGGCGCGAATGTTACCTGCCACTTATCAGCCCAAGCCTGAACATCGTCCAGATCTTGTTGCATGCGGGCATGGACTGCTTCATTATCTGAGGAGTTGTGAATGGCACTGAACACTGTGCAGTCATCAGCGAACATTCCCATTTCTGACCTTATGTTGGAGGGAAGGTCATTGATGAAGCAGCTGAAGATGGTTGGGCCTAGGACACTGCCCTGAGGAACTCCTGCAGCGATGTCCTGGGGTTGTGATGATTGACCTTCAACCACCGCAACCATCTTCCTTTGTGCTAGGTATGACTCCAGCCAGTGGAGAGTTTTCCCCCTGATTCCCATTGACTTCAGTTTTACTAGGGCTCCTTGATGCCACACTCGGTCAAATGCTGCCTTGATGTCAAGGGCAGTCACTCTCACTTCTCCTCTGGAATTCAGCTCCTTTGTCCATGTTTGGACCAAGGCTGCAATGAGATCGGGAGCTGAGTGGTCTTGGCGGAAACCAAACTAGGCATTCGTGAGCAGGTTATTGGTGAGTAAGTGCCGCTTGATAGCACTGTTGATGACACCTTCCATCACTTTGCTGATGATTGAGAGTAGACTGATGGGGCAGTAATTGGCTGGGTTGGATTTGTCCTGCTTTTTGTGGACAGGACATACCTGGGCAGTTTTCCACATTGTCAGGTAGATGCCAGTGTTGTAACTGTCCTGGAACAGCTTGGCTGGAGGCGTAGCTAGTGCTGGAGCACAAGTCTTCAGCACGATAGCCAAGATGTTGTTGGGGCCCATAGCCTTTGCTGTATCCAGTGCGCTCAGCCGTTTCATGATATCATGTGGAGTGAATCGAATTGGCTGAAGACTGGCTTCTGTGATGGTGGGGACCTCAGGAGTAGGCCGATATGGATCATCCATTCGGCACTTCTGGCTGAAGATTGTTGCAAATGCTTCAGCCTTGTCTTTTGCACTCACGTGCTGGACTCCACCATCATTGAGGGTGGGGATATTTATGGAGCCTCCTCCTCCCGTTAGTTGTTGAATGGTCCACCACCATTCACGACTGGATGTGGCAGGACTGCAGAGCTTTGATCTGATCTGTTGATTGTTGGATCGCTTAGCCCTGTCTATAGCATGCTGCTTCCGCTTTTTAGCATGCATGTAGTCCTGTGTTGCAGCTTCCCCAGGTTGGCACCTTATTTTTAAGTACGCCTGGTGCTGCTCCTGGCATGCTCTTGTACACTCCTTATTGAACCAGGATTGGCCCCCTGGCTTGATGGTAATGGTAGAGTGAGGGATATGCCGGGCCATGAGGTTACAGATTGTGGTGGAATACAATTCTGCTGCTGCTGATGGCCCACAGCACCTCATGGATGCCCAGTTTTGAGCTGCTAGATCTGTTCTGAATCTATCTCATTTAGCACGGTGGTAGTGCCACACAACACGATGGAGGGTGTCCTCAGTGTGAAGACAGGACTTCGTCTCCACAATGACTGTGCGGTGGTCACTGCTACCAATACTGTCATGGAGAGATGCATCTGCGACAGGTAGATTGGTGAGGACGAGTCAAGTAGATTTTTCCCCTCATGTTGGTTCTCTCACCACCTGTCGCAGCAGGAAGTTTCCTTGCCCATGCTTGACCTGAAGCCATGAGACTTCATGGGGTCCGGAGTCAATGTTGAGGACTCCCAGGGCCATTCCTTCCCGACTGTATACCACTGTACCACCACCCCTGGTGGGTCTGTGCTGCCGGTGGGACAGGACATACCCAGGGATGGTGATGGAGGAGTTTGGGACATTGGCTGAAAGGTATGATTCTGTGAGTATGACTATGTCAGGCTGTTGCTTGACTAGTCTGTGGGACAGCTCTCCCAATATTGGCACAAGTCCCCAGATGTTGGTGAGGAGGACTTTGCAGGGTCGACTGGGCTGGGTGTGCCGTTGCCATGTCGATGCTGGGTGGTCCTTCCGGTTTCATTCTTTTTAATAGCGGTTTGTTACAACTGAGTGACTTGCTCGGCCATTTCAGAGGGCAGTTAAGAGTCAACCACATTGCTGTGGGTCTGGAGTCACGTATAGGCCAGACCAGGTAAGGACGGCAGATTTCCTTCCCTAAAGGACATTAGTGAACTAGATGGGTTTTTACAACAATCCGATAGTTTCATGGTTACCATTAGTGATACTAGCAATTATTTAATTAACTGAATTTAAATTCCCCAGCTGCCGTGGTGGGATTTGAACTCACGTCTCTGGATCATTAGTCCAGGCCTCTGGATTACTAGCCCAGTAACATAACCACTACACTACCGTTCCCTCTCTTCACCCTTCCTCTTCTCTCTCTCTTCACCCTTCCCCTTCTCCCTCTCTTCACCCCCTTCCCCATCCCATCACTTCTCCATCTCCATTTCTCCATCCCCTTCCTCCAACTTTCCTCCCTTTCCCCTTCACTTTCCCCTTTCTCCGTCTTCTCCACCCCCTCCCCTTTCTTCTTCACCTGTCCTCTCCCCTTCCCGTGCTCCCCTTCTCCCCTTTTCCCCACCTTCTCCTCCTTCTCCCCCTCTCCTTTCCCTCCTCTTCTCATTCCCCCTCCTCTCCCCTTTACCCCCCCCCACATCTTCTCACCTTATTCCTTCTTCCCCTCCCACCTCTTGCTCCTCCCACCTCCTCTCCCACTTCCTCTCCATTCTTTTACCCCTTCCCCTCTCCCACATCCTCTCCTTTCCACCCCTCTCCAGCGGCGATTCACCAGGCTGATACCAGGAATGGCGGGATTGACCTATGAGGAGAGACTATGTAGTTTAGGGATGTACACACTGGAGTTTAGAAGATTGAGAGGGGACCTCATAGAAGTGTATAAAATTCTGACAGGTCTAGACAGACTAGATGCAGAAGGAATGTTTCCCTTGGCGGGTGAGAACAGAACTAGAGGACATAATTTAAGGATAAGGGCTAAACCATTTAGGACAGAAATGAGGGGGAATTTCTTCACTCAGAGGGTGGTGAACCTGTGGAACTCATTGCCACAGAGGGCAGTGTACGCCAGCTCATTAAATATATTTAAGAGGGAATTAGATATATTTCTACAGGCAAAAGGGGTTAAGGGTTACGGAGAGAAGGCGGGGACGGGATACTGAATTGGAGGATCAGCCATGATCTCATTAAATGGCGGAGCAGGCTCGAAGGGCCGGATGGCCTACTCCTGCTCCTATCTTCTATGTATCTATGTATCTATGTATCCCTTCCCCTTCCCTCCTCCTTCTTCTCCGCCCTCTCCCCCTCCCTCACTGTTGGGAGGAGGAGATGGTTTATAGTTTCCAATGATCATGTCTAAGGCAGTCGTGCTAGATGGATGTCGAAAGCTGGCTCCAAAGCAGTTCCACCAATGTGTTGGTGCGTGACAGGCCCAGACTGTCCCATGGCTGCAGTACAATGATGCCGATATCAAAACAGCGACAGGACCGGAATCACAGTCTGCGACGGCCCTGCCTCAGCTCATCTGCTGCTGAAACCCTTATCTGTGCCTTTGTTACCTCCAGACTCCACTATTCCAATGCTCTCCCGGCCGACCCCTCACCCTCAGTAAACTTGAGCTCATCCAAAACTTTGCTGCCCGTCTCCTAAATTTCACCAAGTCCCGTTCGCCCATCACCCTCTGTGCTCGTTGACTTACATTGAATCCCAGTCCGGCGACGCTTCGATTTTAATATTCTCACCCTTGTTTTAAATTCCCTGAATGGTCTCACCCCTCCCTAACCTCCTCCAGCCCCACAACCCTCCGAGATCTCTGCGCTCCTCCAATTCGAACCTCTTGCACATCCCTGATTTTCATCGCTCCACCATTGGCGGCCGTGCCTTCAGCTGCCTCGGCCCTAAGCTGTGGCATTCCCTCCCTAAACCTCTCCGCCTCTCTCTCCTCCTTTAAGACACTCCTTAAAACCTACCTCTTTCACTGTCCTAATATCTCCTTATGCGGCTCAGTGTGAAATATTGTTTGATAACGTTCCTGTGAAGCACCTTGGGACGTTTGACTATGTTAAAGGCGGTATATAAATGCAAGTTGTTGTTGTTGTTGTGTCGCTACATTGGGCAGGGGAACAAGAGATTGAAGAACTCTGGGAGAGTTCAATCGTCCAGTGCTGTTCTATTTTGTCAATACAAATGTAACCTTAAACATTCAGGTGTCTCCATCAGATAAAAATATTCAAGAACAACAGGACAGCCTGAAGGCTGGAGAAACTTGCTGCAGCGAAAGGACTTTATGATGGAAGTATAGAAATAAGGCCGCAATATAAGACGGAGCGTGAATTATGTCTGCGTGCCATGTTCCAATTATCCCCACTCTCTAGGGCTGCCAGCTCTGGTTTTTTGGATATATTCCTGTATAACGAGCGGTCAATTCGATATCGACAATTGTACACCATCGCCCAAAGTTTACACTAACCCCGAGATAGATAGATAGATAGATAGATATATAAATAGATAGATAGATAGATAGATAGATAGATAGATAGATTTATAAATAGATATATAGATAGATAGATAGATAGATAGATAGATAGATAGATAGATAGATAGATAGATTTATAAATAGATAGATAGATAGATAGATAGATAGATTTATAAATAGATATATAGATAGATAGATAGATACGATAGATAGATAGATAGATAGGTAGATAGATAGATAGATAGATAGAGAGAGAGATAAGATAGATAGATAGATAGTAGAGAGATAAGATAGATAGATAGATAGATAGATAGATAGATAGATAGATAGAGAGATAGATAGATAGAGAGATAGATAGAGATAGATAGATAGATAGATAGATAGATAGATAGATAGATAGAGAGATAAGATAGATAGATAGATATAGATAGAGATAGATAGATATAGATAGATAGAGAGATATAGATAGAGATAGATAGATATATACACACACAGAAGCACATGTAGAAACAAACATACAACATGTTCATGCTCAATCACACATGTACGGTGGATTACAGGAAACCGTAAGCTGTGAACTAGATGTGTTTTTAACACAGCTGCAATGTTTACCTTAGCCCATTTTTTTTAATACCAATCTATATCGGTTTAATTCTCCACTCACAGTGTGCCGCAGGCTACCGCACAGAACATTTCCCATTTACGCACTGATGGCTCAGAGACCCCTGAGGTCAGCAAATATAACAATGTTGAATTATTCAGGAGAAAGATTTAGATTGGCTTCTGCTGGGCTGAGTGGCCTCATTAGCTGTTTGATCTATCGGCACACGATCGCCGCACTGCTCAGCCTTAATACACCTTCCTTCTTGTTTAAAGTATCATTTCAACCCATACTTCATAATATGCTGGTTCCATCACTGCTGGATGCGGCTGTCTGCCAGCTCAGTACTGTGCTGGTGTGTAAGTGGTGTGTTGGTGTGCACCAAGTGAGTCTTTGTCCACACATACAGACACACTTGTACATCGTGGCCGGGTTCCTCCACTACAGCACTCTTGCATGTTACTTACGTGTAAATAGGAAGAAAATACTTGAATTTCCTATCGCATCTTCCACGACCTCAGGACGTCCCAAAGCACTTTACAGCCAATTAGGTACTTTTTGAAGTGATAATGGCCAGATCATCTGTTGAGGGATAAATATCGTCTCACCTCCTGACTCCCCAAAGCCTTTCCACCATCTACAAGGCACAAGTAAGGAGTGCGATGGAATACTCTCCACTTGCCTGGATGAGAGCAGCTCCAACAACACTTCGAGCAGCTCGACACCATCCAGGACAAAGCAGCCCGCTTGATTGGCACCCCATCCACCACCTTAAACATTCACTCCCTCCATCACCGGCGCACCGTGGCTGCAGTGTGTACCATCTACAAGATGCACTGCAGTAACTCGCCAAGGCTTCTTCGGCAGCACCTCCCAAACCCGCAACCTCTTCCACCTAGAAGGACAAGGGCAGCAGGCGCATGGGAACACCATCACCTCCAAGTTCCCCTCCAAGTCACACATCATCCTGACTTAGAAGTATATCAACCGCTCCTTCATCGTCGCTGGGTCAAAATCCTGGAACTCCCTCCCGAACAGCGCTGTGGGAGCACCTTCACCACACGGACTGCAGCGGTTCAAGAAGGCAGCTCACCACCACCTTCTCAAGGGCAATTAGTGATGGGCAATAAATGCTGGTCTTGCCAGCGACACACAGATCCCATAAGCGAATTTTTTAAAAAAGGACACCTGGGAGAACTCCCCTGCTCTTCTACGAATAGTGGCCATGGGATCTTTTACATCCACCTGAGAGGGCAGATGGGGCCTCGGTTTAACGTCTCATCTGAAAGACGGCACCTCCGACAGTGCAGTACTCTCTCTGTACTGGATTGGGAGTGTCAGCCTAGATTATGGACTCAAGTCTCTGAAGTGGGACTTGAACCCACAACCTTCTTCCCCAGAGGCAAGAGCGCTACCCACTGAGCCACGGATGAGACCTCTTTGATTGTTTTATTTTCTATAATAAAATAAAAGAAAGTGACTGCATTATATATAGTCCGTCTATCACAGAGAATCCATTGGCGCTCACTGATCTTGATGATGTGTCACATGTATCCCACCAGCTCTCAGCCAGTCGGGTAAATGTAACCTCTGGAAGGGTTTCTAGCCATCCGCTCCTTTGAATGAGCCTGGAAATTACTGGTGGAGATTTAATCTGTGTTTAAATAGCAGAAAGAGGAACGCCGTATGAACACATAAAGAGTTTGCCCATGACTATCACTGGCCATCAACTCTGGGCTATTGGGCGGCAATTTTAACCTAACCCAACCTTTGGGAACTGACGGGTGCATCGCTAGTTTTACTCCCCATCCCGATTACCGAGAGGAATATCAGGCGGGGGTGTAAAACCGGCATTCCACCCGATCCCATGGGATTCCCGCCCGGCGAGTTGGGTTAACAAGACTCCCACAGGCTCGGGATTGAGGTTTCCGGCCGTATAAAAGGTGACCCTGAAATTCCACCTGGGTCTGTCCGGAGCCCAAACTGAAGAATGCGGCTGTTCGCATCATTTCCTCGGGGATTCCGAGGGTCTCTTGCAGAAGTCCCGCCGGCACAATGGGAAAATCCCTGTGGATTGTCAGGGCCTAGTTTCTCGCCGGAAGCCTCAGAGAGCGATGGTCCATGTGGCACATAAGAACATAAGAAATGACGTAAGAAAACTACTAGGCACTTGGTCTAAGCGTTAAACAAAGCTTTAATCAACTGTTTTACAACATGGAGATCTAGTTGTGTCCTTCACTAGTTCCTGTTAAGAATGTCCCGCGCAAGCTGGGCCCATGCCCGAGTATTTATACTCTCCCTGGACAGCGCCACCAGCAGGCCGCCCAGTATTACTTCATAAGTCATTTCCACATGAATGACAAGATTCATGTCAAGAAGTAAGAGCAGGAGTCGGCCATATGGCCCCTCGATAAGATAAGATAAGACCAATAAGATAATGGCTGATCATCAACCTCAACTCCACTTTCCCACCCGATCTCCATATCCCTTGATTCCCCCAGAGTCCAAAAATCTACCGATCTCAGCCTTGAATACACTCAACGACTGAACATTCACAGCCCTCTGGGGCAGAGAATTCCAAAGATTCACAACCCTCTGAGTGAAGAAATTCCTCCTCATCTCAGTCTTAAATGGCCTACTCCTTATCCTGAGACTATGCTCCCTAGTTCTAGATACTCCAGCCAGGGGAAACAACCTTTTTAAAAAAATGTTGTTTGTTTTTATGGGATGTGGGTGTTGCTGGCAAGGCCAGCATTTATTACCCATCCCTAATTGCCCTTGAGAAGGTGGTGGTGAGCCGCCTTCTTGAACCGCTGCAGTCCGTGTGGTGAAGGTACTCCCACAGTGCTGTTAGGAAGGGAGTTCCAGGATTTTGACCCAGCAACGATGAAGGATCGGTGATATACTTCTAAGTCAGGATGATGTGTGACTTGGAAGGGAACTTGGAGGTGGTGGTGTTCCCATGCGTCTGCTGCCCTTGTCCTTCTAGGTGGAAGAGGTCGCGGGTTTGGGAGGTGCTGCCGAAGAAGCCTTGGTGAGTTGCTGCAGTGCATCTTGTAGATGGTACACACTGCAGCCACGGTACGCCGGTGGTGGAGGGAGTGGATGTTTAAGGTGGTAAAGGGGGTGCCAATCAAGCGGGCTGCTTTGTCCTGGATGGTGTCAAGCTTCTTGAGTGTTGTTGGAGCTGCACTCATCCAGGCAAGTGCAGAGTATTCCATCACACTCCTTACTTGTGCCTTGTAGATGGTCGAAAGGCTTTGGGGAGTCAGGAGGTGAGACACTCGCAGCAGAATACCGAGCCTCTGACCTGCTCTTGTTGCTACAGTATTTATGTGGCTGGTCCAGTTAAGTTTCTGGTCACCTCTCAGCATCTACCCTGTCAATCCCCTTCAGAATCTTGTATGTTTCAATGAGATCACCTCTCATTCTTCTAAACTCCAGAGAGCATAGGCCCATTCTACACAATCTCTCATCATAGGACAGCCCTCTCATCCCAGGAATCAATCTAGTGAACCTTCGTTGCACCGCCTCCAAGGCAAGTATATCCTTCCTTAGATAAGGAGACCAAAACTGTGCCCAGTACTCCATGTGTGGTCTCACCAAGGCCCTGTACAATTGTAGCAAGACTTCCTTACTCTTATACTCCAACCCCCTTGCAATAAAGGCCAACATGCCATTTGCCTTCCTAATTGCTTGCTGTACCTGCATGCCAACTTTCTGTGTTTCTTGCACCCTTAAGGCAGACTAGTGGTTGCCAACCCCTCCAGGATTGGCCCTGGTGTCTCCAGGAATTGATGATTAATCTCCAGGACACTTGCTGCTGAGAGCAAAAAAACCCAGGAGTAACATCATAGGGGCATTAAACAAAACTGATTTTTTTTTTCCTTTTCTTGAACATGTTCATTTATTAGTCATAAAAGTATTGGATAGAGCGGAAAAGGCTGTTTTATTAGGCGAGGTCATGCGATGGGACCTCCGGGAATACGTCCAACCAGAGTTGGCAACCCCAAGCCAGACATTCGCCATCTCTGGACGCGTCAGCATTCAGAGATCTGGTAAGGGTCCAGAAAGGGCCTGACCTTTGCCCTTTAACCCTTTCGCAGCTTCAAGGATGTAGAAGTACAGAGCTCCAGTGATGGTGCTACCCATCCATGCCACAATGGAGAGAGGTGCGGTGGCATTTTGCGAGACCCCCCATCACTGACGGGGCCTCGCACACAGCAGGGCGGCTTATGGCAAGATCACAGAATCGTACAGCACAGAAGGAGGCCATTCGGCCCATCATGCCTGTGCCGGCTCTTTGAAAGAGCCGTCCGATTAGTCCCACTCTCCTGCTCGTTCCCCACAGCCCGGTAAATTGTTCCTTTTCAAGTATTTATCCAATTCCCTTTTGAAAGTTATTATTGAATCTGCTTCCACCTTCCCTTTCAGGCAGCGCATTCCAGATCACAACAACTCGCTGCGTAAGAAACAATTCTCTTCATGTCGCCTCTGGTTCTTTTGCCCATCACCTTAAATTTGTGTCCTCTGGTTACCGACCCTCCTGCCAGTGGAAACAAATTCTCTTTATTTACTCTATCAAAAACCCCTCATAAAAGCTCGAGGAACAGCACCTCATCTTTCGATTAGGCACTTTACAACCTTCTGGACTCAACATTGTGTTCAACAATTTCAGACTATAACCCCCGCCCCCCCCGCCCCCCCCCCCCATTTTTTCAGGCGGCAGCTGTTGATTATTCTGCCATCCCCATTTGCAACAGTTTATCTCTCCTGAGTTCAATACTAGCACAGACCGGGCCTTCAATTCCTTCCGCCCCTTTCCCTGTCTCTGCACCTGCTTAAAACCTGTTACATCTCCAACTTTTACCAGTTCTGAGGAAGGGTCACCGACCTGAAACGTTGGGCTGGATTTTGTCTTGGGGTTGTGTAATCCGCATTTTGTGTTCCCCCCCCGACTCCAGATTAATGTGGATGAATGATGTAGTTTTCACTTAATTGGGCAATTGAGTTCCAGCATGTGGGAACCCATCAACCAATTAGTGGTTTCAGTCTGAAAGTCGCCTCTGATGATGTCATCATTGCAGGTGAGCGACTGACTGCCTGGCCTCAGAGATTGCCTGGCCTTTGCTGTGAGAGGACCTGGATGCAAAATGAGCAGCATCTCAGAGAGAGAGAGAGAGAGAGACTTTTTCTGCAACCAAGTCCTCCCAGGCAGTCTCTGAAGACATTCAATGCAGCAGCATATCAGAGGTGACTTTCAGACCTAATACTACTACTACCTTCATCACATCTCCGTTGTAATAGTGGACCTGCAGCTGATAGTCAGCTATCCACTTGTGCTCCCGCCAGGTTTCACTGGCGTGTTTCACATCAGGCGTGCTTCACGTCAGAAAAGGGTTAAACTAGCTAAAACGTTTCAAAATGTTATTACAGAGCCAATTTAGGGCTTGTTAAGGGCTTTAATGGCCTCTCCCGCCTCTTGGAGGCGGGACGGAGTCGGGAACCCCGCGACCGATTTTGTCAAAATTGCGTGGAGGCATGTTGAAGTCGGGATGGGGTCGGGATCCCCGAATCTGCAACATTCACCCCCCACACGCCTCCAAACCCGACTCCACGGGTCATTGAAAATCCAGCCCGTTAACTCTGTTTCTCTCGCCACGGATGCTGGCCTGCTGAGTATTTCCAGCATTTTCTGTTGTTATTTCACATTTCCAGCATCCGCAGTATTGTGCTATCGTAATTTTAAACAGCTCTATCAAAACCTGCCTTAACTTTGCACTCCACTAAGGAGAACAATGGCAGCTTCTCCAGTCTCTCCTCAAGGGCAGTGCACCCTTGGTTTGCCGACAAGCACCCCCCCCCCCCGCCACCCACCGCTGCGTGAGCTCCCCAGTGGGGGGCGGGGGTGTTGGAGAATTCCGCCCCGGGTCCCAAGCGCCGGTCGTGAACCGCGAATGACAATCAGAAGTCCCCTTCCCATCTCCGGCAACAAACCATTTATGAAGCAGCTCATGGACACCCACAACTATCTATCAAGGAGAGGACAGAAGCTGCTGTCAGCAACAGCTCAGGACCCAGACTTAGCGCGACAGTATCACATTCCTCTCAATGCTGCCCCAGTGTGGGCGCTAACCCATTTATTTCACCTGAGCAGACGAATTCGATTTGAAAAAGCAGAGCGAAAAATGTCGTGGGACAGCTTTCAGCTTTTATCCGAAGAGATCTCAAATAAGCTTCAATGCTGCAAGGGCAAAAGGATACGACCGTGGAATTTTCACACAGCGCTCCCTCCGATATCAGAATGATCACACAGCGCTTGTAAAAAAGGTACGGTAATAATCATGGGTGATTTTAATCTCTATATTGATTGGGCAAATCAAATTGGCCCTGGTAGCCTTGAGGAGGAGTTCATAGAGTGTACCCGGGATGGTTTCTAGAACAGTATGTAATGGAACCAACCAGGGAGCAGGCTATCTTGGATCTGGTACTGTGTAATGAGACGGAATTAATAAATGATCTCATAGTAAAGGATCCTCGAGGAAAGAGTGATCATAACATGGCTGAATTTCAAATTCAGTTGGAGGGTGAGAAAGTTGTATCCCAAACCAGTGTCCTGATCTTAAACAAAGGCAATTACAATGGCATGAGGGCAGAACTGGCTAAAGTGGACTGGAAAAATAAGTTAAAAGGGTAAGACAATTGAAATGCAGTGGCGGACATTTAAGGAGATATTTCATAACTCTCAACAAAAATATATTCCAGTGAGAAAGAAAGATTTTAAGAGAAGGGAGCACCATCCGTGGCTAACTAAGGAAGTAAAGGATGGTATCACATTGAAAACGAAGGCATACAAATTTGTCAAGATTGGTGGGAGGCCAGAGGATTGGGAAATTTTTAAAAACCAGCAAAGGATGACTAAAAAAATAATAGAGAGAGAGAGTAGATGAATTATGAGAGTAAACTGGCAAGAAATATTAAACAGAAAGTAAGAGCTTCTACAGGTATATAAAAAGGAAGAGAGTAGCTAAAGTAAACATTGGTCCCTTAGAGGATGAGAATGGGGAATTAATAATGGGGAACGGGGAAATGGCAGAGACTCTGAACAAATATTTTATATCTGTCTTCACAGTAGAAAACACTAACAACATCCCAATAATGGATAATCAAGGGGCTATAGGGAGGGGGGAACTAAAGACAATCACTATCACTAAGGAAAAAGTACTTAGTAAAATAATGGGACTAAAAGACGACAAGTCCCCTGGACCAGATGGCCTGCATCCCAGGGTCTTAAAAGAAGTGGCTGCAGAGATAGTGGATGCATTGGTTGCAATATACCAAAATTCCCTGGACTCTGGAGATGTCCCAGCGGATTGGAAAACCGCAAATGTAACACCCCTATTTAAGAAAGGAGGGAGACAGAAAGCAGGAAACTATAGACCAGTTAGCCTAACATCTGTCGTTGGGAAAATGCTGGAGTCCTTCATTAAGGAAGCAGTAGCAGGGCATTTGGAAAATCATAATGCAGTCAAGCAGAGTCAGCATGGTTTTTTGAAAGGGAAATCATGTTTAACACATTTGCTGGAGTTCTTTGAGGATGTAACGAGCAGGGTGGATAAGGGTGAGCCAGTGGATGTGGTATATTTGGATTTCCAGAAGGCATTCGATAAGGTGCCACATAAAAGGTTACTGCATAAGATAAGAGCTCACAGAGTTGGGGGTAATATATTAGCATGGATAGAGAATTGGCTAACTAACAGAAAGCAGAGAGTCGGGATAAATGGGTCATTTTCCGGTTGGCAAACGGTAACTAGTGGGGTGCCACAGGGATCAGTGCTGGGGCCTCAACTATTTACAATCTACATTAATGACTTGGATGAAGGGACCGAGTGTAATGTAGCCAAGTTTGCGGATGATACAAAGATGGGTGGGAAAGCAAGTTGTGCAGAGGACTAAAAGAATCTGCAAAGGGATATAGACAGGCTAAGTGAGTGGGCAAACATTTGGCAGATGGTGTATAATGTGGGAAAGTGCGAGGTTATCCAATTGGGCAGGAAAAATAAGAAAGCAAATTATTATTTAAATGGAGAGAGATTACAAAATGCTACCGTTCAGAGGGACCTGGGGGTCCTTGTGCATGAAACACAAAAAGTTAGCATGCATGTACAGCAAGTAATCAAAAAGGCAAATGGAATGTTGGCCTTTATTGCAAGGGGGTTGGAGTATAAAAGCAGGGAAGTCCTGCTACAACTGTACAGGGTATTGGTGAGACCACAGCCTTGAGTACTGCGTACAGTTTTGGTCTCCTTATTTAAGGAAGGATATACTTGCATTGGAGGCAGTTCAGAGATGATTCACTAGGTTAATTCCAGAGATGAGGGGGTTGACTTATGAGGAAAGGTTGAGCAGTCTGGGTCTATACTCATTGGAATTTAGATGAATGAGAGGTAATTTTATTGAAACATATAAGATACTGAGGGGGCTCGACAAGGTAGATGCAGAGAGGATGTTTCCCCTCGTGGGGAAATCTAGAACTCGGGGGCATAGTTTCAGAATAAAGGGTTGCCCTTTTAGAACTGAGATGAGGAGGAATTTCTTCTCTCAGAGGGTCGTAAATCTGTGGAATTCTCTGCCCCAGAGAGCTGTGGAGGCTGGGTCATTAAATACATTTAAGGTGGAGATAGACAGATTTTTGCAAGATAAGGGACGGAAGGGTTATGGGGAGCGGGCGGGGAAGTGACTTTGAGCCCAAGATCAGCCATGATCTTATTGAATGGCGGAGCAGGCTCGAGGGGCCAAGTGGCCTATTCCTGCTCCTATTTCTTATGTTCTTATGTTCTTATGACACAGCGCTCCCTCCGATATCAGAATTATCACACAGTGCTCTCCATCCTATCCCCCACTCTGTCTCCTCTCTATCCCTCTCTTCCCTTCCGTGTGTCCCCTCTGTACCCCACTATCTCCTCTTTGTCCCTCTATTCATCACTCTATCCCTCAGTTCAGCAATAAGCCTCTTCTCTGATCTCCGCCTTGGCCCCTCTCTATACCTCTGTTGCCCCCGATGCCCTCTCTCTATCACACTGACCCTGCCACCTCCGCTCTATAATGCCTCCTCTCTGTATCTTTGCTCCTTCCGTCCTTGAAGTTGGTCTCACTCAGTCTCTGTGAGACTGTGACATGCTCCCCCCGCCCTCCTCCACCCCCCGCCAGAGCCCTTTTTCTGGGTTGTCTCTTTAATCAGCCGTGTCCCCAAACTGACGTTGACGGCTGCAGCCAGCCGCGAGCTGTCTTGCTCCATCGGCTGAAGGTCTTTGTGTGAGTGATGGAGCGGCCTGGTGATCAGTGGCTCTGACTGGCTGGATGTGAATCTCCATTCATTCTGCACACGCTCATTCTGCTGCTCAATCAATGTGTCTCCCACTTGTTCCCAGGCCCCACCAGCCCAGGCGTGACAAGGACACACTGCGCTCTGTCCTATCAAAGTCACTGCTGATGTAGTGAGAGATCAGCGTACTGCGCAAAGTACGCGTGTGTCTGTGGACTGGGGGGCAGGGAGGGGGTAATTCTGGTCCGACACCTGTTTTACGCCACGCAAAATTTTAGTTTCCATTGACTTCAACATAGCGTAAAATAGGGCGGGTGTAAAACAGGCCTCGATCCGAAACCACCCTGTCCCACCAGGACAGTTACAATTACCCGCTGTGTAACTGTGTTAGGGCTGTCTGTGTGTCTTTCACTGTGTATTTGTCACTGTGTATCTGTCACTGTGTATCTGTCTCTGTGTATCTGTCACTGTATATCTGTCACTCTGTATCTGTCTCTGTGTATCTGTCGCTGTGTATCTGTCACTGTGTATCTGTTTCTGTATATCTGTCACTGTGTATATTTCACTGTGTATCTGTCGCTGTGTATCTGTCGCTGTGTATCTGTCGCTGTGTATCTTTCACTGTGTATCTGTCACTGTGTATCTGTCACTGTGTATCTGTCACTGTGTATCTGTCGCTGTGTATCTGTCACTGTGTATCTGTCGCTGTCTATCTGTCGCTGTGTATCTGTCGCTGTGTATCTGTCACTGTGTATCTGTCGCTGTCTATCTGTCACTGTGTATCTGTCACTGTGTATCTGTCTCTGTGTATTTGTCACTGTGTATCTGTCACTGTGTATCTTTCACTGTGTATCTTTCACTGTGTATCTGTCTCTGTGTATCTGTCACTGTGTATGTCGCTGTGTATCTGTCACTGTGTATCTGTCGCTGTGTATCTGTCACTCTGTATCTGTCACTGTGTATTTGTCACTGTGTATTTGTCACTGTGTATCTGTCACTGTGTATCTTTCACTGTGTATCTGTCACTCTGTATCTGTCTCTGTATATCTGTCTCTGTGTATCTGTTGCTGTATATCTGTCTCTGTGTATCTGTCGCTGTGTATCTGTCTCTGTGTATCTGTCACTGTATATCTGTCTCTGTGTATCTTTCACTGTGTATCTGTCACTCTGTATCTGTCTCTGTGTATCTGTCTCTGTGTATCTGTCTCTGTGTATATGTCTCTGTGTATCTGTCACTCTGTATCTGTCTCTGTGTATCTGTCTCTGTGTATCTGTTGCTGTGTATCTGTCTCTGTGTATATGTCTCTGTGTATCTGTCACTGTATATCAGTCCCTGGAAATCTGTCACTGTATATCTGTCTCTGTATATCTGTCATTGTGTATCTGTCACTGTATATCTGTCGCTGTATATCAGTCCCTGTATATCTGTCACTGTATATCTGTCTCTGTATATCTGTCATTGTGTATCTGTCACTGTATATCTGTCGCTGTATATCAGTCCCTGTATATCTGTCACTGTATATCTGTCTCTGTATATCTGTTATTGTGTATCTGTCACTGTATATCTGTCACTGTGTATCTGTCGCTGTTTATCTGTCTCTGTGTATCTGTCGCTGTTTATCTGTCTTTGTGTATCTGTCACTGTGTATCTGTCTCTGCCTTGTATCTGTCTGAGTGTCTGGTGTGTATGTTTTTCTCTGCTGGTGTATATACTGTTCTGTGCTGGTGTGTATGTTTTTCTCTGCTGGTGTATGTATTGTTCTGTGCTGGTGTCTGGTATGTCTGTCTCTCTCTGTAGCCACCCACCCTGGAAGTGTCAACCTCAATGTTTTTCTATGTGGAGGTTGAGAGTGCTGTGAGATGGACTGATGTTCCGTTTACTCTCCATGCTTCAAGCCCGAGTAACACCTGTGTTCAGTGCATCACTTGACCGAGCCTTAGCACCACCCACGGTGGCAAGGTGACCATGAACTTCCACTGAATCCTGGTTGCTCAGGGTGAGATCACTCATTTAGTGATAATTCATTAATGCTGACCAAAATACGTCTTTCTACTGTGTGCTCCTGCCCAGCGGGAGCTCAATTCTGCATCATTACTGTAGATGTTCAAACGCAGCTCCCAATCCAGAATGGACAGTGGCCAACACACAAGGGCCGAGAAATTCATTTCCCCCCGAAAATGGGTGCAGGGATGGCGACGCGCCATCACCCCGCGGCTGTTCAAAGAATGCAGGCAGCACGTGAACTTCATGATTGTGGCTTCTGAGTGTCTGAACACTCAGCAGGGGGCCCAAGTTCGTGCGAGGCTAGCACCAGTTAAAGCTAGTCTGCACTCTTCCACCTAGAAGGACAAGGGCAGCAGGTGCATGGGAACACCACCACCTCCGAGTTCCCCTCCAAGTCACACATCATCCTGACTTAGAAGTATATCGCTGATCCTTCATCGTCGCTGGGTCAAAATCCTGGAACTCCATCCCATAGCGAGAGGATTCGAGTACAGGAGCAAGGATGTCTTGCTGCAGTTGTACAGGGCCTTGGTGAGACCACACCTTGAGTATTGTGTGCAGTTTTGGTCGCCTTATCTGAGGAAGGATGTTCTTGCCATGGAGGGAGTGCAGCGAAGATTCACCGGACTGACACCTGGGATGGCAGGAATGACGTATGAAGAGAGATTGGGTAGATTAGGCTTATATTCGCTAGAGTTTAGAAGAATGAGAGGGGATCTCATTGAAACTTATAAAATTCTAACAGGACAGGACAAACTAGATGCAGGAAGGATGTTCCCGATGGCGGGGGAGTCCAGAACCAGGGGTCACAGTCTAAGGATAAGGGGTAAGCCATTTAGGACTGAGATGAGGAGGAATTTCTTCACCCAGAGAGTGGTGAACCTGTGGAATTCTCTACCACAGAAGGCAGTTGAGGCCAATTCATTAAATATATTCAAGAAGGAGTTAGATATATTTCTTAAGGCTAAAGGGATCAAGGGATATGGGGAGAAAGCAGGGACAGGGTACTGAATTTGGATGATCAGCCATGATCTCAGTAAATGGCGGAACAGGCTCGAGGGGCCGAATGGCCTACTCCTGCTCCTATCTTCTATGACAGGTAAAGGCACACGGAAGACAGGCACTAAGGGAATGCACAAGTGTGATTAGTTGACTTTGTTGTGTAATATTCGATGGATTGATGTATAAAGTTGGATTGGAATGTTTCTTTTGCGGAGGCTTTTATTGCAGCATTGTGGCCACGAGGACGTTGTGGTGGTCAGTAACAGAGGGAAGGTAAGGTGTGGGACTATTGTTGAATGGGGAATTGGAGTTGCGTTCACTCGTACCACAATCGGATGAGTCAATCACGGACAGCCCGGGCAGAAAGGGGCTGTCTGGGTTGCCTCCTCCCTTCCGCTTCCTCCTTCTCCTCCTCTTAATCCTCAGCTGGTCACCATATGCCTGGTGGCAAGGGCTGTGCCCTCATGATGGCGAGGTTGTGGAGCAGGCACCGGCCCACGACGAATCTTGAGACGCGTTCTGGTAAGTACTGCAGAGCTCCTCCAGAGCGGTCCAGGCTGTGGAACCATTGCTTCAGCACCCCAATGGTCTGCTCTATCAGATTCTACCTTTTTTTATGCTACATGCTACCCACGTGTGGTTGGATTGTGGGGCGGAGTCATGAACCAGGTGGTCAGCGGATAGCCCTTGTTGCCCAGTAGCCACTCTCCAGTTTGTCTTGGTGGCTCAACGACTGAGGGAACAGCGGACTGGCACAGAATAAAAGCATCATGACTGGTGCCGGGATACTGGGATTTCACCATCATGAGCATGGTCGCACACCAACTGCTCATTCAGCGAGTGGTAACCTTTGCTGTTGTATCATTTAGCTGCGACGTCCGCAAAGCCACGTGCGTGCAGTCGATGGCGCCCTGCACCATGGGGAAGCCCGCTATCCTGGCAACACCACGTGCACACCCCGCCTGCCTGCTTCTCTCTGGTCAGAGAGAAGGCAATGAACTGTGGAAGAGTAATGCACGGAGTGAGACAGGAAGGGGCAGTGAGACAGGACAATGCACAGAGTGAGACAGGAAGGGACAGAGGGACAGGGTAATGCACGGAGTGAGACAGGAAGGGACAGAGGGACAGGGTAATGCACGGAGTGAGACAGGAAGGGACAGAGGGACAGGGTAATGCACGGAGTGAGACAGGAAGGGACAGAGGGACAGAGTAATGCACGGAGTGAGACAGGAAGGGGCAGTGAGACAGGACAATGCACAGAGTGAGACAGGAAGGGACAGAGGGACAGGGTAATGCACGGAGTGAGACAGGAAGGGACAGAGGGACAGGGTAATGCACGGAGTGAGACAGGAAGGGACAGAGGGACAGGGTAATGCATGGAGTGAGACAGGAAAGGGCAGAGAGACAGAGTAATGTACAGAGTGAGACAGGAAGGGGCAGAGAGACAGAGTAATGCACGGAGTGAGACAGGAAGGGGCAGAGGGACAGAGTAATGCACGGAGTGAGACAGGAAGGGACAGAGGGACAGGGTAATGCACGGAGTGAGACAGGAAGGGACAGAGGGACAGGGTAATGCACGGAGTGAGACAGGAAAGGGCAGAGAGACAGGGTAATGTACAGAGTGAGACAGGAAGGGGCAGAGAGACAGAGTAATGCACGGAGTGAGACAGGAAGGGGCAGAGAGACAGAGTAATGTACAGAGTGAGACAGGAAGGGGCAGAGAGACAGAGTAATGCACGGAGTGAGACAGGAAGGGGCAGAGGGACAGGACAATGCACAGAGTGAGACAGGAAGGGGCAGAGAGACAGGACAATGCACGGAGTGAGACAGGAAGGGGCAGAGAGACAGAGTAATGCACGGAGTGAGACAGGAAGGGGCAGAGAGACAGAGTAATGCACAGAGTGAGACAGGAAGGGGCAGAGGGACAGGGTAATGCACGGAGTGAGACAGGAAGGGGCAGAGGGACAGAGTAATGCACGGAGTGAGACAGGAAGGGACAGAGGGACAGGGTAATGCACGGAGTGAGACAGGAAAGGGCAGAGAGACAGGGTAATGTACAGAGTGAGACAGGAAGGGGCAGAGAGACAGAGTAATGCACGGAGTGAGACAGGAAGGGACAGAGGGACAGGGTAATGTACAGAGTGAGACAGGAAGGGGCAGAGAGACAGAGTAATGCACGGAGTGAGACAGGAAGGGGCAGAGGGACAGGACAATGCACAGAGTGAGACAGGAAGGGGCAGAGAGACAGAGTAATGCACGGAGTGAGACAGGAAGGGGCAGAGAGACAGAGTAATGTACAGAGTGAGACAGGAAGGGGCAGAGAGACAGAGTAATGTACAGAGTGAGACAGGAAGGGGCAGAGAGACAGGGTAATGCACGGAGTGAGACAGGAAGGGGCAGAGAGACAGAGTAATGTACAGAGTGAGACAGGAAGGGGCAGAGAGACAGAGTAATGTACAGAGTGAGACAGGAAGGGGCAGAGAGACAGGGTAATGCACGGAGTGAGACAGGAAGGGGCAGAGAGACAGAGTAATGCACGGAGTGAGACAGGAAGGGGCAGAGAGACAGAGTAATGCACAGAGTGAGACAGGAAGGGGCAGAGAGACAGAGTAATGCACGGAGTGAGACAGGAAGGGGCAGAGAGACAGAGTAATGTACAGAGTGAGACAGGAAGGGGCAGAGAGACAGGGTAATGCACGGAGTGAGACAGGAAGGGGCAGAGAGACAGAGTAATGCACGGAGTGAGACAGGAAGGGGCAGAGAGACAGAGTAATGCACAGAGTGAGACAGGAAGGGGCAGAGAGACAGAGTAATGCACGGAGTGAGACAGGAAGGGGCAGAGAGACAGAGTAATGTACAGAGTGAGACAGGAAGGGGCAGAGAGACAGAGTAATGTACAGAGTGAGACAGGAAGGGGCAGAGAGACAGGGTAATGCACGGAGTGAGACAGGAAGGGGCAGAGAGACAGAGTAATGCACGGAGTGAGACAGGAAGGGGCAGAGAGACAGAGTAATGCACGGAGTGAGACAGGAAGGGGCAGAGAGACAGAGTAATGTACAGAGTGAGACAGGAAGGGGCAGAGAGACAGGGTAATGCACGGAGTGAGACAGGAAGGGGCAGAGAGACAGAGTAATGCACGGAGTGAGACAGGAAGGGGCAGAGAGACAGGGTAATGCACGGAGTGAGACAGGAAGGGGCAGAGAGACAGGGTAATGCACGGAGTGAGACAGGAAGGGACAGAGGGACAGGGTAATGTACAGAGTGAGACAGGAAGGGACAGAGAGACAGGGTAATGTACAGAGTGAGACAGGGATGGGCAGAGGGACAGAGTAATGCACGGAGTGAGACAGGAAGGGGCAGAGAGACAGGGTAATGCACGCAGTGAGACAGGAAGGGGCAGAGAGACAGGGTAATGTACAGAGTGAGACAGGAAGGGACAGAGAGACAGGGTAATGTACAGAGTGAGACAGGAAGGGGCAGAGAGACAGAGTAATGCACGGAGTGAGACAGGAAGGGGCAGAGAGACAGAGTAATGTACAGAGTGAGACAGGAAGGGGCAGAGAGACAGGGTAATGCACAGAGTGAGACAGGAAGGGGCAGAGAGACAGGGTAATGTACAGAGTGAGACAGGAAGGGGCAGAGAGACAGGGTAATGCACAGAGTGAGACAGGAAGGGGCAGAGAGACAGGGTAATGTACAGAGTGAGACAGGAAGGGGCAGAGATTCACTCACAGGAGTGATGAACTCCCTGTCCACATTACTGGTGATGTTTTCTTCCTCAAATTAGAAATGTCTACTCTCTGAATGGCTGGGACAAGTGCCACAACTGCATTAGCAGCGATCAATGAGAGATGAATCACTGTTATTAAATTATTAAACCTTAATGCCATTTACAGTAGCAGCTCTCCGCACAAGCAAGATCAGGTTTATATATTAAATATTAAAACCAAAGATTGGGTTTTTGGATCTCACTGGAGATATATGCAATGAGCACAAAAGGCTCATTCACAGGAAACGCTCTATTTAAAGACTGAAGATGACTGGTGTCAGCAGAAATTCAGACTGGCCGCAGGCTCTCACTGTTAATGTGAGTGTAACTGCTGGGGAATGGAGCATCCAATGCTGGCATCAAACACTCCCAGCTTAGGTACAGCACGGATTAGATACAGAGTAAAGCTCCCTCTACACTGTCCCATCAAACACTCCCAGGGCAGGTACAGCACGGGTTAGATACAGAGTAAAGCTCCCTCTACACTGTCCCATCAAACACTCCCAGGACAGGTACAGCATGGGTTAGATACAGAATAAAGCTTCCTCTACACTGTCCCATCAAACACTCCCAGGGCAGGTACAGCACGGGTTAGATACAGAGTGAAGCTTCCTCTACACTGTCCCATCAAACACTCCCAGGGCAGGTACAGCACGGGTTAGATACAGAGTAAAGCTCCCTCTACACTGCCCCATCAAACACTCCCAGGGCAGGTACAGCACGGGTTAGATACAGAGTAAAGCTCCGTCTACACTGCCCCATCAAACACTCCCAGCTCAGGTACAGCACGGGTTAGATACAGAGTAAAGCTCCCTCTACACTGTCCCATCAAACACTCCCAGGGCAGGTACAGCATGGCTTAGATACAGAGTAAAGCTCCCTCTGCACTGTCCCATCAAACACTCCCAGGGCAGGTACAGCACGGGTTAGATACAGAGTAAAGCTCCCTCTACACTGTCCCATCAAACACTCCCAGGGCAGGTACAGCACGGGTTAGATACAGAGTAAAGCTCCCTCTACACTGTCCCATCAAACACTCCCAGGGCAGGTACAGCACGGGTTAGATACAGAGTAAAGCTCCCTCTACACTGTCCCATCAAACATTCCCAGGGCAGGTACAGCACGGGTTAGATACAGAGTAAAGCTCCCTCTACACTGTCCCATCAAACACTCCCAGGGCAGGTACAGCACGGGTTAGATACAGAGTAAAGCTCCCTCTACACTGTCCCATCAAACACTCCCAGGGCAGGTACAGCACGGGTTAGATACAGAGTAAAGCTGATCCAAAAATATCACCCCATACGACCATCCATGCTCGCTCTCCAAAGCTGTGTGTGGGTCTCAATACACCACAGAAGATGCATTGACAGACAGCTTGCACTGTGCAGTATGTGGAGCATCTGCCACCTATCCCACCCCCTGTGGGGCAATCAACCCTCCCACACTGACATCCCATCTCGAGTATCAGATGCTTCCAGCAGTACCATCAGAGATAACCTTGCACTGTGAGTGATTCAGGACCATTGTTGCTGGCGGGGAATTGAAATCCTACTCGCAAGTCATTTCCTGGGGGACCACCAACAACTGGGGACAGCAGTGTGTGGTTACCCTGGCCACAACTGCCAGCATTTCATTCGCGAATCAAGAGACAGCAATGGAGGGGGGTGAAATCCCAGCATGCACGGTGGCGGTGAAAGTCCTCAATCAGACCTAACGTTCTCCACTGAGGAAACCGTCGCAAATTCCAGAGTCAGGCTGTGAAGAGGGAAATAGAAATAGTGAGTAAGGGACAAAAGCAACAACGACGTGCGTTTATCTAGCGCCCTTAGCGTAGTAAAACGTCCCAAGGCACTTCCCAGGAGCAATTATCAGACAAAATTTGACACCGAGCCACATAGTAGGACAGATGACCAAAGGCTTGGTCAAAGAGGTAGGTTTTAAGGAGCGTCTTAAAGGAGGAAAGAGAGGCGGAGAGGCGGAGAGGTTTAGGGAGGGAATTCCAGAGCTCAGGGCCCAGACAGCTGAAGTCTCTCTCTTTCTGTCTCTCTCTGTCTGTCTTTGTGTGTGTCTCTCTCTGTCTCTCTCTTTCTGTGTGTCTCTCTCTCTGTCTCTCTCTTTCTGTGTGTCTCTCTCTCTGTCTCTCTCTTTCTGTGTGTCTCTCTCTCTGTCTCTCTCTTTCTGTGTGTCTCTCTCTCTGTCTCTCTCTTTCTGTGTGTCTCTCTCTCTGTCTCTCTCTTTCTGTGTGTCTCTCTCTCTGTCTCTCTCTTTCTGTGTGTGTCTCTCTCTCTCTCTTTGAATATTTTCTTTCTCTCTTTCCACCCTTTCTTGCAATGT
This sequence comes from Squalus acanthias, assembly GCA_030390025.1. NCBI lineage: Eukaryota > Metazoa > Chordata > Chondrichthyes > Squaliformes > Squalidae > Squalus > Squalus acanthias. The sequence goes on along the minus strand of JASTWF010000129.1, from coordinate 210,405 downwards.
CTCTGTTTCTCGTCTGTTTTTTCTCTTTCTACCCTTCTGTTTCCTGCCCCTATCTCAATTGTGTCCAATTCTGGGCACCACACTTTAGGAAGGACGTCAAGGCCTTACAGAGGGTGCAGAGTAGATTTACTAGAATGGTACCAGGGATGAGGGCCTTCAGTTACGTGGAGAGACTGGAGAAGCTGGTGTTGTTCTCCTTCGAGCAGAGAAGGTTAAGGGGAGATCTGTTAGAGGTGTTCAAAATCAAGAAGGGTTTTGATCGAGTAAATAAGGAGAAACTGTTTCCAGTGGCAGAAGGGTCGGTAACCAGAGGACACGGATTTAAGGTGATTGGCTAAAGAACCGGCGGCGAGATGAGGAGAATTGGGGCTAGAAATTCGGTATCGCTCCGTTTGGGGCGCAATTATCGGCCGGGCGCAAAGTTTAGCACCTGCCGCAAATTATCGCCTCCGACTGCAAACTTGGCTTCTATCGCCCCTGGAGGTGATTGGAGCGCTAAATCAGGCGCTACACATCTGTCTTAAGGCGCTAACGCCGAGGAGCGAGGTGCTAACTCAGAGCACTGGCGAAGCTCAGGTGATGTCAGTCAGCAATGGAACACAGACACTCTGGCGCCGGCCAGATCTTAAAGGGGAGGGTCGATCTTGCTCTCCATCCACATCCTGCTCATTGCAGCCTTGAATCTCGGCCTGGAGAGACCTGTACATCAAATCTGCTAGAAAGAACAATGGAGAGGCCCAGGGAAAGAGCTCAGAGTGCAGCCCCCACAGTCTCTTCTAAATCGATGCAAGGAAGGTCAAATCAAAAAGAACATGCAAAGTGCTGCTCAGTACCCAAAACTCCTTCACACAGCGTTGAATCTCTCCAGAAGTCTCTCTCGCTCTCTCAGAATCTCTCTCTCAGAATGCGCGGTGCAAAAATGTCTCCCACAAAAAAAGGCAGGAAGCGGTCGCCTTTAAATAGCGCTCCCCCAGCCCCTTACCGACTGCAAAGCGTTCCCCTCAACCTGTCGATGCTAGCGGCAGGCAGAAAGGAAGGGGGTGCAACTCAATATCCAGTCCTGGGCGTTGCACGCTCGACTGATGTCACGATCTGCCGGCGCAGGAGATCGTGGCGGTAGTGTTTAGCGCCGCCGCAAAAACTCTGGTCAATTTCGCGAGCGGCGCAAACATCGCTGCGCCCGGGCGCTAGTTGCTTTGTGCCCCATTATCAACCTCTTAGGACGCTAACGGGAGGCGCAAAGCAACCAAATTTTTCCCTCTTGATGTTTACGCAGCGAGTTGTTGCGATCTGGAACGTGCTGCCTGAAAGGGCGGTGGAAGCAGATTCAGTAGTAACTTCGAAAGGGGAATTGGATAAATACTCGAAGGGGAAAATTTTGCAGGGCGACGGGGAAAGGGCAGGGAGGAGTGACAAGATATTCAGCCATGAGATGCGAACCCTGTCTTCACCCGACACCCACATGCATGGAGTACTCGCTGGACAGCATGTCAGAGAGGCAACCCGGACTGATTTTCCCTGCGCTCCCCCCCCCCCCGACCCAGGGAGATGGAGGTCAATTGTAAGGCCTTAGCGGCCACCCCAGCTGAAATTAAATGTCTCAGCCCGGACCGGAGATGCGATGTCGGGGCTTTCTCAGTCTGTACGGCTCGGTAACACACTTGGTAGTGTATTCATAAAGAGAACTCATTTATTTTGTATGGGTTCTCGCTCACAGTCTCAGGGTAAGGGGTCGGCCATTTAGGACTGAGATGAGGAGGAATTTCTTCACTCAGAGGGTGGTGAATCTTTGGAGTTCTCTACCCCAGAGGGCTGTGGATGCTCAGTCGTTGAGTGTATTCAAAAGTGAGAAGCCGCACAACACCAGGTTATAGTCCAACAGTTTTATTTGAAATCACAAGCTTTCGGAGCGCTGCTCCTTCGTCAGGTGAAGTGAAGGAGCAGCCGCTCCGAAAGCTTGTGATTTCAAATAAAGCTGTTGGACTATAACCTGGTGTTGTGCGGCTTCTCACATTTGTCCACCCCAGTCCAACACCGGCATCTCCGCATCACGAGTATATTCAAGGCTGACATCGATAGATTTTTGGATACTAATCATAGAATCATAGAATGGTTACAGCACAGAAGGAGGCCGTGCGGCCCGTCGAGCCCGTGCCGGCCCAGTGGAGGTAGAAGGTCAGCTATGATATTACTGAATGGCGGAGCAGGCTCGTGGGGCCAAATGACCTGCTCCTGCTCCTGTTTCTTATGTTATTATGATTAGCGAGGCACACGTGACGGCAATGACACACCCTGGGCAGGTGAGGGAGTAGCCCCACCCCCCCCTTAGTTCCCAGCCTGCCCTGACCTCTCTCTGCCCGTTGGTCACCCTGACCCCCCACCTTTCACACCGCTGGCCAGCCTAACCACAACAACAACGTGCATTTACATAGCGCCTTTAACGTTTTGAAAAAACGTCCCAAGGCCTCTAATTCATTCCTTACTCCCAATCTGCTATAAAAAATAAACTGGGGAAAAAAAGACGGAAGGTTTGCTAAATATTTAATCTACGGCAGGCTTGAAGGGTCCATCAATCATGGGTAGGCCGAGCTAGCACCTGTCTCCCCGGTGATTGGTCGGTCACGGTCAGGTGATCCGAGCAGCCATGAATGAGTTGATGAGATGAATGGTCCGGAATGCTAGCTCTGGCAGCCTCAGACTGCAGCGTCGGAATCACTCGCTTCCCTGTGTGTTCAATCTATTTCTAATAAATATATATATATATATATATATGTGGCAGCGAAAAGTGGCTACAACTCCTAAAGAGTCCTTTATGAACTCGCCATGTCAGCAAGCATCACTCTCTTCTGTGTTGCCCTGGTGATACCTTCGCCCAGCACAGAATCTTTGGTTTTATAATTTTCTCCTCCTCCTCCTCCTCCTCCTCCTCCTCTCCTGATGGTGCCGATTCCTGCGGAGGGGGTGTGGGAAGGGGTGGGGTGTGGGGGTTCCACAGATGTCCTCCACCCTCCGTTACCCAAGTGGCCAATCGTTGCGCGTGACCACAGACGGCGAGTGCCGTGAGACATGTACGAGACAGGCAGTACGAGATGGGTGCGAATCATTTGGGTAATTTACTCTCTACAATAACAACTGGACTTACATAAAGGGGTATAGAGTTTGACTTGGTACGATAGTGTTAAATGGGTGATAGCGAATCGGCAGCACGTTTTACATCTCTCCAGATTTTATTTATTCATTCTCGGGATGTGGGCGTCCAGCATTTATTGCCCGTCCCCAACTGCCCCTTGAGAAGGTGAGGGTGAGCTGCCTTCTTCTTGAACCGCTACAGTCCGTGTGGTGAAGGTACTCCCACAGTGCTGTTAGGTAGGGAGTTCCAGGATTTTGACCCAGCGACGATGAACAGCGATATATTTCCAAGTCGAGATGGTGTGTGTGACTTGGAGGGGAACTTGGAGGTGGTGGTGTTCCCATGCACCTGCTGCCCTTGTCCTTCTAGGTGGAAGAGGTCGCGGGTTTGGGAGGTGCTGCCGAAGAAGCCTTGGCGAGTTGCTGCAGTGCATCTTGTAGATGGTACACACTGCAGCCACGGTGCACCGGTGGTGGAGGGAGTGAATGTTTAAGGTGGTGGATGGGGTGCCAATCAAGTGGGCTGCTTCGTCCTGAATGGTGTCGAGTTTCTTAAGTGTTGTTGGAGCTGCAATCATCCAGGCAAGTGGAGAGTATTCCATCACACTCCTTAATTGTGCCTTGTAGATGGTGGAAAGGCTTTGGGGAGTCAGGAGGTGAGACACTCACCGCAGAATACCCAGCCTCTGACCTGCTCTTGTTGCCACAGTATTTATGTGGCTGGTCCAGTTAAGTTTCTGGTCAATGGTGACCCTCCAGGATGTTGATGGTGGGGGATTCGGCGATGGTAATGCCGTTGAATGCCAAGGGGAGGCGGTTAGACTCTCGCTTGTTGGAGATGGTCATTGCCTGGAACTTATGTGGTGCGAATGTTATTCGCCACTTACCAGCTCAAGCCTGGATGTTGTCCAGGTCTTGCTGCATGCAATTTTAATTCTATTGACTTCAATGAAAATACAAATTGGGAGAGAGGTAAAACAGGCTGCCAATGAACTATCATCCGTTTTACACTATCGCACAAAGTCATAATTCCCCCCAAGGTCTTTAACGCAGATAATAATTGGGTTCCGGCTGAATAAGCAGCTGGAGAGGGTGATGGAATTAGGGGTTAAGGAGGATTTGAGAATGGTGGAGGTGCAACAATTGGTGCCATCACTATAGCAGGGCAGCTAAAGCAATAAAGAAAGAAAGACTTGCATTTCTATAGCGCCTTTCACGACCTCAGGAGGGTCCCCAAGCGCTTTGCAGCCAATGAAGTAACTTTTTGAGGTGCAGTCACTGTTGGAATGTAGGAAACGCGGCAGCCAATTTGCGCACAGCAAGATCCCACAAACAGCAATGTGATCGTGATCAGATCATCTGTTTTTTTTAGCGATGTTGGGCGAGGGATAAATATCGGCCCAGGACACCGGGGAGAACTCCCCCCCTGCTCTTCTTCGAAATAGTGGCCGTGGGATCTTTTACGTCCACCCGAGAGGGCAGACGGGGCCCTCGGTTTAATGTCTCGGCACCTCCGGCAGTGCAGCGCTCCCTCTGAAGTGCCCGCCGAGATTTTTGTGCTCAAACTCACCTAAAGCCCACAACCCACTGAGCCACGGCCGACATAAGGCTTACAGATAATGTCACTCAGAGGCAGCATGCAGATGTGGACTAGGAGGGGGCCAAGGATGGGACATAAGAACATAAGAAATAGGAGCAGGAGTAGGCCAATCGGCCCCTCGAGCCTGCTCCGCCATTCAATGAGATCATGGCTGATCTGATCCTAACCGCCAATCTACTATCACAGAACCATCTCCTGAACCTAACAGAATTGGACACACGAAATAGGAGCAGGACCAGGCTACACGGCCCCTGGGCCCGCTCCGCTACCCACAGGGCCATGACCGGTCCGAACCTAGACTCATGTCCAAATTCCTGCCCGCTCCCCGTAACCCTTAATTCCCTTTACTTCTAGGAAACTGTCTATTTCTGTTTTAAATTTATGTAATGATGTAGCTTCTACAGCTTTTTGGGGCAGCATATTCCATGGACCTACCACCCTCTGAGTGAAGTAGTTCCTTCTCATCTCAGTTTTAAAAGAGCAGCCCCTTATTCTAAGACTATGCCCCCTAGTTCTAGTTTCACCCATCATCGGGAACATCCTCCCCGCATCCACACGATCCAAACCCTTCACAATCTTATATGTTTCAATAAGATCGCCTCTCTAAACCTTAGAGTTTAGGAAGGAGTAGCCAGTTGAGGGGATGTGTTGGCCAAGTTGGTCAGGCAGGAATAGAACCACAAAAATGGCAATACAGACAGAGAAGTGGTGGAGGGAGATGGAGAGGTCAACATAATCCAAGGGTGCGGAGAGGTCGAGGAGGATGAGAAAGGGGCTGAAAGACACACAGGTTAACATGTAATGTCGATGCACTGTACCAGCTTGTGATCATGATACTGTTGATTGTGCAAGTCCCATCTCCGTTCTATAATTAGAGCTGATCTCTGGACTTTCAGGAGATAGATCAGTAAAATTTGATCCACGGCAAGGTTTAAGTGTTCGGAAATGTTGACGGCTCAGCATTGAACAAATGGTTCTTATTTACGCTCGGCAATCAGTCTCCCAACGGGAAACTTGCCCAACGCCGTATTGGCGGTCCCAATTCAGTTCCACCCTGAGATTGTTCTCAGTGTTTAAAGGGTATCCGGTACCGAAACAAGACGGGGGGGAGGGCTTCGAGGGTTCGCGCCGACGAGATCAGCTCCAGCCTGGCCGAGGCTGAGCCGATTATTACCGCCAGGGGCTCATTTATGTACTGAAGGTCCCATTGGCTCGAAAGTGCCTTGGGGCCTCCTGAGCTCGAGAAAGGCGTTATACAAAAGCAAGTTGTCTTCCTTCCGCACGTTTTTAACTGCCCCCAACCCACCCAGCTGCGTCGGGATAAAATCGGCCCCCACAGCAATAATGTTTAGGATGAGTTAACAATGAGTTAACTGCACAGCGATCAAGGACAACACAGCTGCAAGGATTGCTGGCAAACCAGCTATTCCAGAGAAGAACCTGCACTGACATAAATAACCTGCACAGATACTGCTGTCAAACACGGTATAACTCAAAGATTCCACAGCTTGTTGGATGTTTAGGTGTTCTGTTCCGTTACAGAGTATTGCAAAGTATTTACAGCACAGGACCAGGCCATTCGGCCCAACTGGTCCATGCCAGGGTTTCTGCTCCACACCAGCCTCCTCCCACCCCCTCTTCATCTCACTCCATCAACATATCCTTCTATTCCTTTCTCCCTCATGTGCTTATCCAGCTTCCCCTTAAATGCATCGACGCTGTTCGCCTCAACTACTCCCCAGTGGTAGTGAGTTCCACATTCTCCCCGCTCTCTGGGTAAAGAACGTTCTCCTGAATTCCCGACTGGATTTATGAGTGACTCTCTTACATTTATGGCCCCTAGTTCTGGACTCTCCCACAAGTGGAAACATCTTCTCTACGTCTACCCTATCGAACCCTTTCATAATCTTAAAGACCTCCATCAAGTCACCGCCTCAGTCTTCTCTTTTTCTAGAGAAAAGAGCCCCAGCCTGTTCAGTTTGTCCTGATTGTTATAACCTCAGTCCTGGTGAGTGACAATGTGCGCAACAAATCATAGAATTATGGAAATTGTCGAAAGGAAGGAAATAGTTCAGCCGATCTTATTAAGCTGGCACAAGACCCCAGCTGAGCAATCGACTCCACAGACTGTAATCAATAGATTACTGGGCTGCTCTGTGATCTATATATTGCTGGATAGCTAGCTGGCTGCTGCCGAAACCCTCGTCCTTGCTTTGTTACTTCCAGACTTGGCTATTCCTACGCTCTCCTGGCCGGCCTCCCATCTTCCATAAACTTGAGCTCATCCAAACTTCTACCGGCCGTTTTCTAACCCGCACCAAGTCCCGCTCACTCATCCCTCCTGTGCTCGCTCACCTACATTGGCTCCCGGTCCGGCAATGCCTCGTCTTCAAATCCCTCCATGGCCTCGCCCCACCCCCCCCCCCCCCCTATCTCTGTAACCTCCTCCAGCCCGACAACCCTCCGAGATCTCTGCGCTCCTGCAATTCTGGCCTCCTGGCCGTCCCCAACTCCCTTCGCCCCACCATTGGCGGCCGAGCCTTCAACCGCCTCGGCCCTAAGCTCGGGAATTCCCTCCCAAAACCTCTCCGTCTCTCTACCTCTCTCGCCTCCTTTAAGACTCTCCTTAAAGCCGACCTCTTTGAACAAGCTGTTGGCCACCTGTCCTAATATCTCCTTGTGTGGCTCGGTGTCAAATTTCCTCTGATAACCGCTCCTGTGAAGCGCCTTGGGACGTTTTACTACGTTAAAGGCGCTATATAAATGCAGGTTGTATATTCTATGGATTACTGGTGAACTCTATTCCGTAGCGCGTTGGCGGACTGCTTGTTACCCACGAGTTAATTGAGAGGCTCAATATTCTCGACCTGCTCCACACTGTGTTGACTGCTTGACTCCTCTGTGGTTTATAGATTATTGGCTCGCTCTGTCTTCAGCGAGTTTTATTGGCCTCATTTTGTATTCGATACATGGTTCCGCGGCTTTGTGTTCTCTCGCTGGCCGGATGGAGAACGCGTTCTCCGCCTCGTGACGCAGTTTGCTAAAATGGTTCACCGAGAAATAGCAGCTTCAGAAGCCCATTTCATCCGAGCCCACGAAAAAATACTCGGGTGTAGAAATCTTCAATCACCCAAAAGGTGAATCTTACTGGAAAGGGACAACGTGCTATGTATTAGGTGGCATTACGCTTAAGGAAAGGGCGGAGCATGCCACATCACGAAAACAGGCTATCTGGCCATTATCACATTGCTTTTTTTTGTGGGATCTTGCTGTGCGCGAATTGGCTGCCGCGTTTCCCACGTTACAACAGTGACCACGCTTCAAAAAGCACTTCATTACATAAGAACATAAGAACATAAGAAATAGGAGCAGGAGTAGGCCAATCGGCCCCTCGAGCCTGCTCCGCCATTCAATAAGATCATGGCTGATCTGATCCTAACCGCCAATCTACTATCTATCACAGAACCATCTCCTGCATCTAACAGAATTGCACACACGAAATAGGAGCAGAATCAGGCTACACAGTCCCTGGGCCCGCTCCACTACCCACAGGGCCATGACCGATCCGAACCTAGACTCATGTCCAAATTCCTGCCCGCTCCCCGTAACCCTTAATGCCCTTTACTTCTAGGAAACTGTCTATTTCTGTTTTAAATTTAATTAATGTTGTAGCTTCTACAGCTTTTTGTGGCAGCATATTCCATGGACCTACCACCCTCTGAGTGAAGTAGTTCCTCCTCATCTCAGTTTTGAAAGAGCAGCCCCTTATTCTAAGACTATGTCCCCTAGTTCTCGTCTCACCCGTCATCGGGAACATCCTCCCCGCATCCACCCGATCCAACCCCTTCACAATCTTATATGTTTCAATAAGATCGCCTCTCATTCTTCTGAACTCCAATGAGTAGAGTCCCAATCTACCCAATCATTGGCTGTAAAGCACTTTGAGACGTGCCTGAGGTCATGAGAGGAGCTGCATAAATGCAAGACTTTCTTTTTAAATGCGTATCTGTGTGATACAGCAGCAAATCATGCTGCTTGGCGAATAAATAAGGGCATTATATCATGGCAAATTCCAATCTCTCTGAGAGATGTTTTAGCATTGCAAGAAGCCACCATCGCTCGCTTCCTTGCAGAGTTTCTGTAGCGCAGTGGGTTAACTCTGAGTCTGAAGGTCACGGGTTCAAGTGCCATGGCGGGATCTTTTTACATCCGCCTGAGAGGGCAGACGGGGGCCTCGCTTTAACGTCTCCATCCCGAAAGACGGCACCTCCGACAGTGCGGCGCTTTCCTCGGTATCACGCCGGAGTGCCGGCCTAGATTTTTGTGCTCAAGCCCCTGGAGCGGGACTTGAACCCACGACCCTCTGGCTCGGAGGCGAGAGTGCTGCCCGCTGAGCCGATTGGTTCGCTGCTGCTGTTGTCTCTCCATTTGTCTGTTGCTTTTACCATGTCCCTATCTGTCTCTCTTATCTCTCTATCTTTCTCCCCTGTGTCTAGTTAAACAGTCGCAGTACCATCTGTTAAACCTGGACTCCTCATTCATTCATTTAAAATGAATTCATTTCCACGCACATAATCCCGCTGACAATTCCTTTCTCCTTCACAAAGTTCTCTCTCTTTCAGGCTCTCATTTGAAGGGAAATTTAAAAAATTCGGTTGTCTGACTCCTCCCACTACTATTAAGAGGAGAGAGAATAATCAAATGGCCAACTATTGCTTCATATTACACCCTTAAATAACATGATTAAATCAAGAAAAATTTCACACCAATGGAGTTTGCACATTCTCCCCGTGTCTGCGTGGGTTTTCTCCGGGTGCTCCGGTTTCCTCCCACAGTCCAAAAATGTGCGGGTTAGGTTGATTTGGCTATGATAAATTGACCTAGTGTTAGGGGGGGATTAAATATGTGGGGTTATGGGGATAGGATGGGATATGTTAGGGGGAATTAAATACGTGGGGTTACGGGGGTAGGGTGGGATATGTGTACTGTGGGGACTAAAGCAGGGACAGGGTACTGGATTTGGATGATCAGCCATGATCGTATTGAATGGTGGAGCAGGCTCGACGGGCCGAATGGCCTACTCCTGCTCCTAGATTCTATGTTTCTATGTTTCTATGTTTCTACAATGCCCAGAGAAAGAAAGTCTTGCATTTATATAGCGCCTTTCACGACCACCGGACGTCTCAAAGCGCTTTACAGCCAATGAAGTACTTTCGAAGTGCAGTCACTGTTGTAATGTGGGAAACGCGGCAGCCAATTTGCGCACAGCAAGATTCCACAAACAGCAATGTGCTAATGACCCAGATAATCTGTTTTAGTGATGTTGATTGAGGGATAAATGCTGGCCCAGGACACCGGGGATAACTCCCCCTGCTCTTCTTTGAACTAGTGCCGCGGGACCTTTTACATCCACCTGAGAGGGCAGACGGGGCCTGGGTTTAACGTCTCATCCGAAAGACGGCAGCTCCGACAGTGCAGCACGAGTTCTTACGCAATCCTCTGACTGATCCTGAAGATTCTCGACTTCATCTCATCGTCTCCTAAGGATACAGTTCAATGCCATTCTCTACGAGCTGCTCTCACCCAACACCCACACACATGCACTTTCCAGTAAGAAGTCACTGGATAATGATTAGGAGCAGGGACCCTGTCTGATTCCTCCCCCCCACCCCCCCCCCCCCCCGCCCCCCACAATCTTACCTTAAGGATACTGAGCCCAATTAGAGCATTAAGGGTGAGATCAGCTCGCACAGAGGAAGGTTTGAAGCTGGAACATTCCTGGGTCTGTATGGATCCATACCCCACCATGCAGCTGTGAAGGCTCCCATGGTCAGATAGCCTGTGCACACACTTTGTCCAAGCTGAACAGGATGGACGGAGATGCTGGAGGTCCGCGACGGCACACCTCAAGGCTCAGGTTGATGCACGTCCACTGCCGATTGGCAATATACCAAACAACAGCCTGCATTTACAGAGCACCCAATAGCAGCAAACTGGATTTGTTTTCATTAGAGCAAAGGTGGTTGAGGGGTGATTTGATAGAGGTGTACAAGATTATGACAGGTTTGGATAGGCTCGACGGGGAAAGGCTGTTCCCACTAGTTGATGGTACAAGGACTAGGGGACACAGATTTAAGGTTTTGGGCAAGAGATACAGGGGGGGATGTGAGGGAAAACTTTTTTACGCAGCGAGTGGTGAGGACCTGGAACTCGCTGCCGACGGACGTGGTGGAAGCGGAGACACTCAATGTTTTCAAGGGGAGACTGGATAGGCAGTTGAGGGATATAAACTGGCAGGGCTATGGGGACAGAGCGGGGGAATGGGCCTGACTGGATTGCTCTACAGAGAGCCGGCACGGACTCGATGGGCCGAATGGCCTCCTTCTGTGCCGTTCTGACTCTTTAACATAGTAAAGCATCCCAAGGAGCTCCACAGGAGCGTTATCAAACAAAATTGGACACCGAGGGCACACAAGGAGATATTCGGACAGTTGAGGTACATTTTAAAGAGCGTCTAAAGGAGGAGAAAGAGGTGGAGAGGTTTAGGGAGGGAATTTCAGAGCTTAGGGCCTAGGCAGCTGAAGGCACGGCCGCCAATGGTGGAGCAATTAAAATCAGGGATTGGCTCTCCAATCTAATATGTCGATAGTATCGTTGATGACAATATTTTTCCCATTGAATTTATTTTAAAATTTCCTCCTTTCAGTTTCTCCTGGAATCTCGCCTCATTCACCGGTCATGCGCTCAGTCACATGACATGACAGTCACATCCCTCTATCTCCCATCCTCAGTGTCTACATCCCTCTATCTCCCATCCTCAGTGTCTCTATCCCTCTATCTCCAATCCATCAGCAAGCAATTAGGAAGGCCAATGGCATGTTGGCCTTTATTGCAAGGGGGTTGGAGTATAAGAGTAAGGAAGTCTTGCTACAATTGTACAGGGCCTTGGTGAGACCACACCTGGAGTACTGTGCACAGTTCTGGTCTCCTTATCTAAGGAAGGATATACTTGCCTTGGAGGCGATGCAACGAAGGTTCACTAGATTGATTCCTGGGATGAGAGGGCTGTCGTATGATGAGAGATTGTGTAGAATGGGCCTATACTCTCTGGAGTTTAGAAGAATGAGAGGTGATCTCATTGAAACATATAAGATTCTGAAGGGGATTGACAGGGTAGATGCTGAGAGGTTGTTTCCCCTGGCTGGAGTGTCTAGAACTAGGGGGCGTAAACTCAGGATAAGGGGTCGGCCATTTTGGACTGAGATGAGGAGGAATTTCTTCACTCAGAGGGTGGTGAATCTTTGGAATTCTCCGCCCCAGAAGGCGGTGGATGTTAAGTCGTTGAGTATATTGAAAGCTGAGATCGATAGATTTTTGGACTCCAGAGGAATTAAAGGATATGGGGATGGGGCGGGGAAGTGGAGTTGAGGTCGAAGATCAGCCACGATCTTATAGACGGTCGGAGCAGGCTCGAGGGGACGATTGGCCGACTCCTGCTCCTAATTCTTTTGTGAGAAGTCGCACAACACCAGGTTATAGTCCAACAGCTTTATTTGAAATCACAAGCTTTCGGAGCGCTGCTCCTTCGTCAGGTGAAGTGAAGAGATGCATATAGTCACAGCATAAATAGTCAGAGAACACTGCCAGATGATTACAGTTAATCTTTCTAACTGCCCTTTATCACACCTCGGCAGAGAGACAATCACGGCAATTATCTCTCTGCCGAGGTGTGACAAAGGGCAGTTAGAAAGATTAACTGTAGTCATCTGGCAGTGTTCTCTGACTATATATGCTGTGCCCATATGTATCTCTTCACTTCACCTGACGAAGGAGCAGCGCTCCAAAAGCTTGTGATTTCAAATAAAGCTGTTGGACTATAACCTGGTGTTGTGCGACTTCTCACTTTTGTCCACCCCAGTCCAACACCAGCATCTCCGCATCACTAATTCTTTTGTTCTTGTGACATGCTCTGAGTACTTGCCGTGAGCTGCTCCTGTCCCTACCGTTGGGAGTTGGAGGAGAAGGGTTGGGGTTGTGGTGGGGGAGTGGGGGTGGGGTGGCGGGGGGCTGGTGATTCATTCGCCAGTTTGTGGCGTGTCCCAGTGGGGCAATTCCTACCCTCCGTCTCCCTCCTCCCCATGATGATGTCGGGATACTGACTTCATTCCGGTGAAAGAAACAGAGGAGAATTTTGTTTCACGCGGCGAATTGTTGCGATCTGGACTGCGCTGCCTGAAAAAGGGCGGTGGAAACAGATTCAACCGTAACTTTCAAAAGGGAATTGGATAAACACTTGAAAAGACCATGGGGAAAGAGCAGGGAGGATTGGGACCAATTGGAGAGCTCTTTTCAAAGAACACAGGAACAGGCCCGACGGGCCGATTGGCCTCCTTCTGTGCGGGATCATTCGATGTGTTGGATTTCGAAGCAAACCAGTTGTCTGGTTTCAAGCTTCAAAGAGAATAGTTTTATCCCGAAGTTTATCCTCTCCGCACCATCCCATCCTCTCACCTGCCTCCCCAGAGTGCGTGCTGACTCATCGTGCGGCCTTCAAAGGAGTTCAGATGAAATACTGGCGGAGGACGGGTGGGGAAAGTGCCGAGTCCCATTACCGATACCCCCGCTAAGTGCTAATGCTGCAGCCCTCCACCTTTCTTCTGTTGCTGTGCTTTGAAGTCGCAGCCCGAGGCAGTAACTTGATGCAGTACCGCAGAGTCAGTTGGACGGAGCAAGTCGGATACATTTACTCCCGTTCTGGGACAGGCGCAGCAGCACTGACGGCCGAGAGGGTTGTTATTCAATACTGCCAGAGAGGAAGAGAATAATCATTCACTCACATCATGCTCACCTCACAAACGGCTGACCTTGGGGTTTAAAAAAAAAATTCTGTTCTGTATTAAGTATATCAGGCTGATTTCTGTGATCACTGAGGTGGGGTGCAGAGTGTGAGAGGAGGACAAGCAGCTTCTTCCACATATTTTACCCCCAATTTGAGCTTTAACCAGTCATTGACAGTCTGTCTACCAGACTATTTCCAATCCTCAATGTGTCGATCCCTCCATCTCCAATCCTCAATGAGTCGATCCCTCCATCTCCAATCTTCAGTGTGTCTATCATTCCATCTCCAAACTCTCAGTGTATCTATCCCTCTATCTCCAATCCCTCAGTGTGTCTATCCCTCTGTCTCCAATCCTCAGTGTGTCTATCCCTCTGTCTCCAATCCTCAGTGTGTCTATCCCTCTATCTCCAATCTCTCAGTGTGTCTATCCCTCTATCTCCAATCTCTCAGTGTGTCTATCCCTCCATCTCCAATCCCTCAGTGTGTCTATCCCTCCATCTCCAATCCCTCAGTGTGTCTATCTCTCTATCTCCAATCTCTCAGTGTGTCTATCCCTCTATCTCCAATCTCTCAGTGTGTCTATCCCTCCATCTCCAATCCCTCAGTGTGTCTATCCCTCTATCTCCAATCCTAAGTGTGTCCATCCCTCTATCTCCAATCCCTCAGTGTGTCTATCCCTCTATCTCCAATCTCTCAGTGTGTCTATCCCTCCATCTCCAATCCCTCAGTGTGTCTATCCCTCTATCTCCAATCCTCAGTGAGTCTATCCCTCTATCTCCAATCCCTCAGTGTGTCTATCCCTCTATCTCCAATCCTCAGTGTGTCTATCCCTCTATCTCCAATCCTCAGTGTGTCTATCCCTCTATCTCCAATCCCTCAGTGTGTCTATCCCTCTGTCTCCAATCCTCAGTGTGTCTATCCCTCTGTCTCCAATCCTCAGTGTGTCTATCCCTCTATCTCCAATCTCTCAGTGTGTCTATCCCTCTATCTCCAATCTCTCAGTGTGTCTATCCCTCCATCTCCAATCCCTCAGTGTGTCTATCCCTCCATCTCCAATCCCTCAGTGTGTCTATCTCTCTATCTCCAATCTCTCAGTGTGTCTATCCCTCTATCTCCAATCTCTCAGTGTGTCTATCCCTCCATCTCCAATCCCTCAGTGTGTCTATCCCTCTATCTCCAATCCTAAGTGTGTCCATCCCTCTATCTCCAATCCCTCAGTGTGTCTATCCCTCTATCTCCAATCTCTCAGTGTGTCTATCCCTCCATCTCCAATCCCTCAGTGTGTCTATCCCTCTATCTCCAATCCTCAGTGAGTCTATCCCTCTATCTCCAATCCCTCAGTGTGTCTATCCCTCTATCTCCAATCCTCAGTGTGTCTATCCCTCTATCTCCAATCCTCAGTGTGTCTATCCCTCTATCTCCAATCCCTCAGTGTGTCTATCCCTCTATCTCCAATCCTCAGTGTGTCTATCCCTCTATCTCCAATCCCTCAGTCTGTTTATCCCTCTATCTCCAAACCCTCAGTGTGTCTATCCCTCTATCTCCAATCCCTCAGTGTGTCTATCCCTCTGTCTCCAATCCTCAGTGTGTCTATCCCTCTGTCTCCAATCCTCAGTGTGTCTATCCCTCTATCTCCAATCTCTCAGTGTGTCTATCCCTCTATCTCCAATCTCTCAGTGTGTCTATCCCTCCATCTCCAATCCCTCAGTGTGTCTATCCCTCCATCTCCAATCCCTCAGTGTGTCTATCCCTCTATCTCCAATCTCTCAGTGTGTCTATCCCTCCATCTCCAATCCCTCAGTGTGTCTATCCCTCCATCTCCAATCCCTCAGTGTGTCTATCTCTCTATCTCCAATCTCTCAGTGTGTCTATCCCTCTATCTCCAATCTCTCAGTGTGTCTATCCCTCCATCTCCAATCCCTCAGTGTGTCTATCCCTCTATCTCCAATCCTAAGTGTGTCCATCCCTCTATCTCCAATCCCTCAGTGTGTCTATCCCTCTATCTCCAATCTCTCAGTGTGTCTATCCCTCCATCTCCAATCCCTCAGTGTGTCTATCCCTCTATCTCCAATCCTCAGTGAGTCTATCCCTCTATCTCCAATCCCTCAGTGTGTCTATCCCTCTATCTCCAATCCTCAGTGTGTCTATCCCTCTATCTCCAATCCTCAGTGTGTCTATCCCTCTATCTCCAATCCCTCAGTGTGTCTATCCCTCTATCTCCAATCCTCAGTGTGTCTATCCCTCTATCTCCAATCCCTCAGTCTGTTTATCCCTCTATCTCCAAACCCTCAGTGTGTCTATCCCTCTATCTCCAATCCCTCAGTGTGTCTATCCCTCTGTCTCCAATCCTCAGTGTGTCTATCCCTCTGTCTCCAATCCTCAGTGTGTCTATCCCTCTATCTCCAATCTCTCAGTGTGTCTATCCCTCTATCTCCAATCTCTCAGTGTGTCTATCCCTCCATCTCCAATCCCTCAGTGTGTCTATCCCTCCATCTCCAATCCCTCAGTGTGTCTATCTCTCTATCTCCAATCTCTCAGTGTGTCTATCCCTCTATCTCCAATCTCTCAGTGAGTCTATCCCTCTATCTCCAATCCCTCAGTGTGTCTATCCCTCTATCTCCAATCCTCAGTGTGTCTATCCCTCTATCTCCAATCCTCAGTGTGTCTATCCCTCTATCTCCAATCCCTCAGTGTGTCTATCCCTCTATCTCCAATCCTCAGTGTGTCTATCCCTCTATCTCCAATCCCTCAGTCTGTTTATCCCTCTATCTCCAAACCCTCAGTCTGTCTATCCCTCTATCTCCAATCCTCAGTGTGTCTATCCCTGTATCTCCAATCCTCAGTGTGTCTATCCCTCTATCTCCAAACCTCAGTGTGTCTATCCCTCTATCTCCAATCCTCAGTGTGTCTCTCCCTCTATCTCCAATCCTCAGTGTGTCTATCCCTCTATCTCCAATCCTCAGTGTGTCTATCCCTCTATCTCCAATCCCTCAGTGTGTCTATCCCTCTATCTCCAACCCTCAGTGTGTCTATCCCTCTATCTCCAATCCCTCAGTGTGTCTATCCCTCTATCTCCAATCCCTCAGTGTGTCTATCCCTCTATCTCCAATCCTCAGTGTGTCTATCCCTCTATCTCCAATCCTCAGTGTGTCTATCCCTCTATCTCCAATCCCTCAATGTGTCTATCCCTCTATCTCCAATCCCTCAGTGTGTCTCTCCCTCTATCTCCAATCCTCAGTGTGTCTATCCCTCTATCTCCAATCCTCAGTGTGTCTATCCCTCTATCTCCAATCCTCAGTGTGTCTATCCCTCTATCTCCAATCCTCAGTGTGTCTATCCCTCTATCTCCAATCCCTCAGTGTGTCTATCCCTCTATCTCCAATCCTCAGTGTGTCTATCCCTCTATCTCCAATCCCTCAGTGTGTCTATCCCTCTATCTCCAATCTCTCAGTCTGTCTATCATTCCAACTGCAAACTCTCAGTGTGTCTATCCCTCTATCTCCAATCCCTCAGTGTGTCTATCCCTCTATCTCCAATCCTCAGTGTGTCTATCCCTCTATCTCCAATCCTCAGTGTGTCTCTCCCTCTGTCTCCAATCCTCAGTGTGTCTATCCCTCTGTCTCCAATCCTCAGTGTGTCTATCCCTCTATCTCCAATCTCTCAGTGTGTCTATCCCTCTATCTCCAATCTCTCAGTGTGTCTATCCCTCCATCTCCAATCCCTCAGTGTGTCTATCCCTCCATCTCCAATCCCTCAGTGTGTCTATCCCTCTATCTCCAATCTCTCAGTGTGTCTATCCCTCCATCTCCAATCCCTCAGTGTGTCTATCCCTCCATCTCCAATCCCTCAGTGTGTCTATCTCTCTATCTCCAATCTCTCAGTGTGTCTATCCCTCTATCTCCAATCTCTCAGTGTGTCTATCCCTCCATCTCCAATCCCTCAGTGTGTCTATCCCTCTATCTCCAATCCTAAGTGTGTCCATCCCTCTATCTCCAATCCCTCAGTGTGTCTATCCCTCTATCTCCAATCTCTCAGTGTGTCTATCCCTCCATCTCCAATCCCTCAGTGTGTCTATCCCTCTATCTCCAATCCTCAGTGAGTCTATCCCTCTATCTCCAATCCCTCAGTGTGTCTATCCCTCTATCTCCAATCCTCAGTGTGTCTATCCCTCTATCTCCAATCCTCAGTGTGTCTATCCCTCTATCTCCAATCCCTCAGTGTGTCTATCCCTCTATCTCCAATCCTCAGTGTGTCTATCCCTCTATCTCCAATCCCTCAGTCTGTTTATCCCTCTATCTCCAAACCCTCAGTGTGTCTATCCCTCTATCTCCAATCCCTCAGTGTGTCTATCCCTCTGTCTCCAATCCTCAGTGTGTCTATCCCTCTGTCTCCAATCCTCAGTGTGTCTATCCCTCTATCTCCAATCTCTCAGTGTGTCTATCCCTCTATCTCCAATCTCTCAGTGTGTCTATCCCTCCATCTCCAATCCCTCAGTGTGTCTATCCCTCCATCTCCAATCCCTCAGTGTGTCTATCTCTCTATCTCCAATCTCTCAGTGTGTCTATCCCTCTATCTCCAATCTCTCAGTGAGTCTATCCCTCTATCTCCAATCCCTCAGTGTGTCTATCCCTCTATCTCCAATCCTCAGTGTGTCTATCCCTCTATCTCCAATCCTCAGTGTGTCTATCCCTCTATCTCCAATCCCTCAGTGTGTCTATCCCTCTATCTCCAATCCTCACTGTGTCTATCCCTCTATCTCCAATCCCTCAGTCTGTTTATCCCTCTATCTCCAAACCCTCAGTCTGTCTATCCCTCTATCTCCAATCCTCAGTGTGTCTATCCCTGTATCTCCAATCCCTCAGTGTGTCTATCCCTCTATCTCCAAACCTCAGTGTGTCTATCCCTCTATCTCCAATCCTCAGTGTGTCTCTCCCTCTATCTCCAATCCTCAGTGTGTCTATCCCTCTATCTCCAATCCTCAGTGTGTCTATCCCTCTATCTCCAATCCCTCAGTGTGTCTATCCCTCTATCTCCAACCCTCAGTGTGTCTATCCCTCTATCTCCAATCCCTCAGTGTGTCTATCCCTCTATCTCCAATCCCTCAGTGTGTCTATCCCTCTATCTCCAATCCTCAGTGTGTCTATCCCTCTATCTCCAATCCTCAGTGTGTCTATCCCTCTATCTCCAATCCCTCAATGTGTCTATCCCTCTATCTCCAATCCCTCAGTGTGTCTCTCCCTCTATCTCCAATCCTCAGTGTGTCTATCCCTCTATCTCCAATCCTCAGTGTGTCTATCCCTCTATCTCCAATCCTCAGTGTGTCTATCCCTCTATCTCCAATCCTCAGTGTGTCTATCCCTCTATCTCCAATCCCTCAGTGTGTCTATCCCTCTATCTCCAATCCTCAGTGTGTCTATCCCTCTATCTCCAATCCCTCAGTGTGTCTATCCCTCTATCTCCAATCTCTCAGTCTGTCTATCATTCCAACTGCAAACTCTCAGTGTGTCTATCCCTCTATCTCCAATCCCTCAGTGTGTCTATCCCTCTATCTCCAATCCTCAGTGTGTCTATCCCTCTATCTCCAATCCTCAGTGTGTCTCTCCCTCTATCTCCAATCCCTCAGTGTGTCTGTCCCTCTATCTCCAATCCTCAGTGAGTCTATCCCTCTATCTCCAATCCTCAGTGTGTCTATCCCTCTATCTCCAATCCTCAGTGTGTCTATCCCTCTATCTCCAATCCTCAGTGTGTCTATCACTCTATCTCCAATCACTCAGTGTGTCTATCCCTCTATCTCCAATCCTCAGTGTGTCTATCCCTCTATCTCCAATCCTCAGTGTGTCTATCCCTCTATCTCCAATCCTCAGTGTGTCTATCCCTCTATCTCCAATCCTCAGTGTGTCTATCCCTCTATCTCCAATCCCTCAGTCTGTCTATCCCTCTATCTCCAATCCCTCAGTGTGTCTATCCCTCTATCTCCAATCCTCAGTGTGTCTATCCCTCTATCTCCAATCCTCAGTGTGTCTATCCCTCTATCTCCAATCCCTCAGTGTGTCTCTCCCTCTATCTCCAATCCTCAGTGTGTCTATCCCTCTATCTCCAATCCCTCAGTCTGTCTATCCCTCTATCTCCAACCCTCAGTGCGTCTATCCCTCTATCTCCAATCCCTCAGTGTGTCTATCCCTCTATCTCCAACCCTCAGTGTGTCTATCCCTGTATCTCCAATCCCTCAGTCTGTCTATCCCTCTATCTCCAATCCCTCAGTGTGTCTATCCCTCTATCTCCAATCCTCAGTGTGTCTATCCCTCTATCTCCAATCCTCAGTGTGTCTATCCCTCTATCTCCAATCCCTCAATGTGTCTATCCCTCTATCTCCAATCCCTCAGTGTGTCTCTCCCTCTATCTCCAATCCTCAGTGTGTCTATCCCTCTATCTCCAATCCTCAGTGTG
This sequence comes from Squalus acanthias, assembly GCA_030390025.1. Taxonomy (NCBI): domain Eukaryota; kingdom Metazoa; phylum Chordata; class Chondrichthyes; order Squaliformes; family Squalidae; genus Squalus; species Squalus acanthias. Next base: position 190,390 of record JASTWF010000129.1, on the reverse strand, counting down.
TCTATCCCTCTATCTCCAATCCCGCAGTGTGTCTATCCCTCTATCTCCAATCCTCAGTCTGTCTCTCCCTCTATCTCCAATCCTCAGTGTATCTATCCCTCTATCTCCAATCCTCAGTGTGTCTATCCCTCTATCTCCAATCTCTCAGTGTGTCTATCCCTCTATCTCCAATCCCTCAGTCTGTCTCTCCCTCTATCTCCAATCCCTCAGTGTGTCTATCCCTCTATCTTCAATCCTCAGTGTGTCTATCCCTCTATCTCCAATCCCTCAGTGTGTCTATCCCTCTATCTCCAATCTCTCAGTCTGTCTATCATTCCAACTGCAAACTCTCAGTGTGTCTATCCCTCTATCTCCAATCCCTCAGTGTGTCTATCCCTCTATCTCCAATCCTCAGTGTGTCTATCCCTCTATCTCCAATCCTCAGTGTGTCTCTCCCTCTATCTCCAATCCCTCAGTGTGTCTGTCCCTCTATCTCCAATCCTCAGTGAGTCTATCCCTCTATCTCCAATCCTCAGTGTGTCTATCCCTCTATCTCCAATCCTCAGTGTGTCTATCCCTCTATCTCCAATCCTCAGTGTGTCTATCACTCTATCTCCAATCACTCAGTGTGTCTATCCCTCTATCTCCAATCCTCAGTGTGTCTATCCCTCTATCTCCAATCCTCAGTGTGTCTATCCCTCTATCTCCAATCCTCAGTGTGTCTATCCCTCTATCTCCAATCCTCAGTGTGTCTATCCCTCTATCTCCAATCCCTCAGTCTGTCTATCCCTCTATCTCCAATCCCTCAGTGTGTCTATCCCTCTATCTCCAATCCTCAGTGTGTCTATCCCTCTATCTCCAATCCTCAGTGTGTCTATCCCTCTATCTCCAATCCCTCAGTGTGTCTCTCCCTCTATCTCCAATCCTCAGTGTGTCTATCCCTCTATCTCCAATCCCTCAGTCTGTCTATCCCTCTATCTCCAACCCTCAGTGCGTCTATCCCTCTATCTCCAATCCCTCAGTGTATCTATCCCTCTATCTCCAACCCTCAGTGTGTCTATCCCTGTATCTCCAATCCCTCAGTCTGTCTATCCCTCTATCTCCAATCCCTCAGTGTGTCTATCCCTCTATCTCCAATCCTCAGTGTGTCTATCCCTCTATCTCCAATCCTCAGTGTGTCTATCCCTCTATCTCCAATCCCTCAATGTGTCTATCCCTCTATCTCCAATCCCTCAGTGTGTCTCTCCCTCTATCTCCAATCCTCAGTGTGTCTATCCCTCTATCTCCAATCCTCAGTGTGTCTATCCCTCTATCTCCAATCCCGCAGTGTGTCTATCCCTCTATCTCCAATCCTCAGTCTGTCTCTCCCTCTATCTCCAATCCTCAGTGTATCTATCCCTCTATCTCCAATCCTCAGTGTGTCTATCCCTCTATCTCCAATCTCTCAGTGTGTCTATCCCTCTATCTCCAATCCCTCAGTCTGTCTCTCCCTCTATCTCCAATCCCTCAGTGTGTCTATCCCTCTATCTTCAACCCTCAGTGTGTCTATCCCTCTATCTCCAATCCCTCAGTCTGTCTATCCCTCTATCTCCAATCCCTCAGTCTGTCTATCCCTCTATCTCCAATCCCTCAGTGTGTCTATCCCTCTATCTCCAATCCTCAGTGTGTCTATCCCTCTATCTCCAATCCTCAGTGTGTCTATCCCTCTATCTCCAATCCCTCAGTGTGTCTCTCCCTCTATCTCCAATCCTCAGTGTGTCTATCCCTCTATCTCCAATCCCTCAGTCTGTCTATCCCTCTATCTCCAACCCTCAGTGCGTCTATCCCTCTATCTCCAATCCCTCAGTGTGTCTATCCCTCTATCTCCAACCCTCAGTGTGTCTATCCCTCTATCTCCAATCCCTCAGTCTGTCTATCCCTCTATCTCCAATCCCTCAGTGTGTCTATCCCTCTATCTCCAATCCTCAGTGTGTCTATCCCTCTATCTCCAATCCTCAGTGTGTCTATCCCTCTATCTCCAATCCCTCAATGTGTCTATCCCTCTATCTCCAATCCCTCAGTGTGTCTCTCCCTCTATCTCCAATCCTCAGTGTGTCTATCCCTCTATCTCCAATCCTCAGTGTGTCTATCCCTCTATCTCCAATCCCTCAGTGTGTCTATCCCTCTATCTCCAATCCTCAGTCTGTCTCTCCCTCTATCTCCAATCCTCAGTGTATCTATCCCTCTATCTCCAATCCTCAGTGTGTCTATCCCTCTATCTCCAATCTCTCAGTGTGTCTATCCCTCTATCTCCAATCCCTCAGTGTGTCTATCCCTCTATCTCCAATCCTCAGTGTGTCTATCCCTCTATCTCCAATCCTCAGTGTGTCTCTCCCTCTATCTCCAATCCCTCAGTGTGTCTGTCCCTCTATCTCCAATCCTCAGTGAGTCTATCCCTCTATCTCCAATCCTCAGTGTGTCTATCCCTCTATCTCCAATCCTCAGTGTGTCTATCCCTCTATCTCCAATCCTCAGTGTGTCTATCACTCTATCTCCAATCACTCAGTGTGTCTATCCCTCTATCTCCAATCCTCAGTGTGTCTATCCCTCTATCTCCAATCCTCAGTGTGTCTATCCCTCTATCTCCAATCCTCAGTGTGTCTATCCCTCTATCTCCAATCCTCAGTGTGTCTATCCCTCTATCTCCAATCCCTCAGTCTGTCTATCCCTCTATCTCCAATCCCTCAGTGTGTCTATCCCTCTATCTCCAATCCTCAGTGTGTCTATCCCTCTATCTCCAATCCTCAGTGTGTCTATCCCTCTATCTCCAATCCCTCAGTGTGTCTCTCCCTCTATCTCCAATCCTCAGTGTGTCTATCCCTCTATCTCCAATCCCTCAGTCTGTCTATCCCTCTATCTCCAACCCTCAGTGCGTCTATCCCTCTATCTCCAATCCTCAGTGTGTCTATCCCTCTATCTCCAACCCTCAGTGTGTCTATCCCTCTATCTCCAATCCCTCAGTCTGTCTATCCCTCTATCTCCAATCCCTCAGTGTGTCTATCCCTCTATCTCCAATCCTCAGTGTGTCTATCCCTCTATCTCCAATCCTCAGTGTGTCTATCCCTCTATCTCCAATCCCTCAATGTGTCTATCCCTCTATCTCCAATCCTCAGTGTGTCTCTCCCTCTATCTCCAATCCTCAGTGTGTCTATCCCTCTATCTCCAATCCCTCAGTGTGTCTCTCCCTCTATCTCCAATCCCTCAGTGTGTCTATCCCTCTATCTCCAATCCTCAGTGTGTCTATCCCTCTATCTCCAATCCCTCAGTCTGTCTATCCCTCTATCTCCAATCCCTCAGTGTGTCTCTCCCTCTATCTCCAATCCTCAGTGTGTCTATCCCTCTATCTCCAATCCTCAGTGTGTCTATCCCTCTATCTCCAATCCCTCAGTGTGTCTCTCCCTCTATCTCCAATCCTCAGTGTGTCTATCCCTCTATCTCCAATCCTCAGTGTGTCTATCCCTCTATCTCCAATCCCTCAGTGTGTCTCTCCCTCTATCTCCAACCCTCAGTGTGTCTATCCCTCTATCTCCAATCCCTCAGTGTGTCTCTCCCTCTATCTCCAATCCTCAGTGTGTCTATCCCTCTATCTCCAATCCCTCAGTGTGTCTATCCCTCTATCTCCAATCCCTCAGTCTGTCTATCCCTCTATCTCCAATCCCTCAGTGTGTCTCTCCCTCTATCTCCAATCCTCAGTGTGTCTATCCCTCTATCTCCAATCCCTCAGTGTGTCTCTCCCTCTATCTCCAATCCTCAGTCTGTCTATCCCTCAATCTCCAATCCCTCAGTGTGTCTCTCCCTCTATCTCCAATCCTCAGTGTGTCTATCCCTCTATCTCCAATCCCTCAGTGTGTCTCTCCCTCTATCTCCAATCCTCAGTGTGTCTATCCCTCTATCTCCAATCCCTCAGTGTGTCTCTCCCTCTATCTCCAATCCTCAGTGTGTCTATCCCTCTATCTCCAATCCCTCAGTGTGTCTCTCCGTCTATCTCCAATCCTCAGTGTGTCTATCCCTCTATCTCCAATCCCTCAATGTGTCTATCCCTCTATCTCCAATCCCTGTGTGTCTATCCCTCTATCTCCAATCCTCAGTGTGTCTATCCCTCTATCTCCAATCCTCAGTGTGTCTATCCCTCTATCTCCAATCCTCAGTGTGTCTATCCCTCTATCTCCAATCTCTCAGTGTGTCTATCCCTCTATCTCCAATCCCTCAGTGTGTCTCTCCCTCTATCTCCAATCCCTCAGTGTGTCTATCCCTCTATCTCCAATCCTCAGTGTGTCTATCCCTCTATCTCCAATCCCTCAGTCTGTCTCTCCCTCTATCTCCAATCCCTCAGTGTGTCTATCCCTCTATCTCCAATCCTCAGTGTGTCTATCCCTCTATCTCCAATCCCTCAGTGTGTCTATCCCTCTATCTCCAATCCTCAGTGTGTCTATCCCTCTATCTCCAATCCCTCAGTCTGTCTCTCCCTCTATCTCCAATCCCTCAGTGTGTCTCTCCCTCTATCTCCAATCCTCAGTGTGTCTATCCCTCTATCTCCAATCTCTCAGTGTGTCTCTCCCTCTATCTCCAATCCCTCAGTGTGTCTATCCCTCTATCTCCAATCCCTCAGTGTGTCTATCCCTCTATCTCCAATCCCTCAGTGTGTCTATCCCTCTATCTCCAATCCCTCAGTGTGTCTATCCCTCTATCTCCAATCCTCAGTGTGTCTATCCCTCTATCTCCAATCCTCAGTGTGTCTATCCCTCTATCTCCAATCCTCAGTGTGTCTATCCCTCTATCTCCAATCCTCAGTGTGTCTGTCCCTTTATCGCCAATCCCTTGGTGTCTCTATCTATCTATCTCCAATTCCTTAGCCTCGATCTGTAATCCCTCAATGTGCCTCCATCCCTCCGTCTAATTCCACCTCAGTAAGGCGCAATCCATATAGTCAGTCAGCAGCTGGGTTCTCCCCCAGAGCCAGAGAGTTTTGTTTCATTAAATTTCCCAGCCAATGATATCAGCCACCCTTCCCCCCACCCATTTAATTAAAATCCTATTTCATCATACAATTAATCTCTTAACAAATTCACGCTGAGCATAACAAGTGATGGCTGTGTCCGGGGAGAGCAGCAGCATCAGAGATGTAACTGGACACTCACCTTTCAGCCACGGTGAGCGGTTCCCTCACTGAAACGACAGAAAGAACTTGTGTTTATATTAACACCTTCGAAGGTCTCAGGACATCCCAAAGCACTTTACAGCCAACTCAGTACCTTTTTTGAAGTGTAGTCACTGTTGTAATGTCGGACACCCGGCAGCTAATTTGCGCAGGGCAAGCTCCCACAAACAGCAATGTGATAATGAGCAGATAATCTGTTTTTTTAGTTATGCTGGTTGAGGGACAAAGATGAGCCAGGACACCCTGCAACTCTTCTTCAAAATAGTGCCGTGGGATCTTTTACGTCCACCTGAGAGGGCAGACGAGGCCTCGGTTTAACGTCTCATCCAAAAGACAGCACCTCCGACACTGCAGTACTCCCGCAGTACTGCACTGGGAGCGTCAGCCTAGATTTTGTGTTCAAATCTCTGGAGTGGGACTTGATACCCATGATCTTCTAACTCAGAGGCACCAGTGCTATCCACTGAGCCACAGCTGACACCATGTTAGGGGCTCCCATGACATATGTTAGATAAAAATGAGAAGTCGCACAACACCAGGTTATAGTCCAACAGATTTATTTTAAATTACAAGCTTTCGGAGCTGTCGCCCCTTCATCAGGTAAAGCTGCAATGAAGGAATCTACAATATAACACAGTATATAAACACAGAAACTGCAGAGATACAATCTTTCAGGGAAGCATTACTTCAAAGACACACCAGAGCACAGGCAAGACAATGAGATGGATCACAGGGGGTAATGCTTCCCTGAAAGATTGTATCTCTGCAGTTTCTGTGTTTATATACTATGTAATATTGTAGATTCCTTCATTGTACCTTTACCTGACGAAGGGGCGACAGCTCCGAAAGCTTGTAATTTTAAATAAATTTGTTGGACTATAACCTGGTGTTGTGCGACTTCTCATTTTTGTCCACCCCAGTCCAACACCGGCATCTCCGCATCATATGTTAGATAGGCTAATGGTGATTATCATTGTGTGAAATACTGATAGCACACTCTGGCCCCAACTTTGGTGAAATTCTAATCACAACCGGGGAGAGACACCAAACAAAATGGGGCTGCTTGAGATCGGTCAACACGTCAGCCACCTGGCTCTTGGTCGACAATGGCGAACGATACAACAGGACCCCAGTGAGGGAGAGGAGACCAAGTGCATTTTGAAGAGGACTCCAACAAATGAAAACAACGGACCATGGTAGCCTTCCAACAAAACATGGTGGCACTTCAGTAGAAATGATTGGAGCGCCCTTTTCCCATATCTGAACTGTCACAAATCCTCCCAACTTCAGAAAATATGGAATGAGAAAATTGGCCCATCAAGACTCATTCTTCCACGGGTATACTGTAAAACAAAACGGACTCTATCCCACCCATTTAATCCCCTCCCATAGACCATGTACAATTGACCCTATCATGAAGTCTATCTCACCCATTTAATCTCCTCCCATAGACCATGTAGAATTGAACCTATCACGGACTCTATCCCACCCATTTAATCCCCTCCCATAGACCATGTACAATTGACCCTATCATGAAGTCTATCTCACCCATTTAATCTCCTCCCATAGACTATGTAGAATTGAACCTATCATGAAGTCTATCTCACCCATTTAATCTCCTTCCATTGACCATGTACAATTGACCCTATCATGGACTCTATCTCACCCATTTAATCCCCTTCCATAGACCATGTACAATTGACCCTATCACAGACTCTATCCCACCCATTTAATCTCCTTCCATAGACCATGTACAATTGACCCTATCACAGACTCTATCCCACCCATTTAATCCTCTCCCACAGACCATGTACAATTCACCCTATCACGGACTCTATCTCACCCATTTAATCCCCTCCCATTGACCATGTACAATTGACCCTATCACAGACTCTATCCCACCCATTTAATACTCTCCCACAGACCATGTACAATTCACCCTATCATGGACTCTATCCCACCCATTTAATCTCCTTCCATAGACCATGTACAATTGACCCTATCATGGACTCTATCTCACCCATTTAATACTCTCCCACAGACCATGTATAATTGACCCTATCACGGACTCTATCTCACCCATTTAATCTCCTTCCATAGACCATGTAGAATTGACCATACCACAGACTCCATTAATCCCATTTAATCCCCTCCCATAGACCATGTACAATTTACCCTATCACGGACTCTATCTCACCCATTTAATCCCCTCCCATTGACCATGTACAATTGACCCTATCACGGACTCTATCTCACCCATTTAATCCCCTTCCATAGACCATGTACAATTGACCCTATCATGGACTCTATCCCACCCATTTAATCTCCTCCCACAGACCATGTATAATTGACCCTATCATGGACTCTATCCCACCCATTTAATCTCCTTCCATAGACCATGTACAATTGACCCTATCACAGACTCTATCTCACCCATTTAATCTCCTCCCATAGACCATGGACAATTGACCCTATCACAGACTCTATCTCACCCATTTAATCTCCTTCCATAGACCATGTACAATTGACCCTATCACAGACTCTATCTCACCCATTTAATCCCCTCCCATTGACCATGTACAATTGACCCTATCACAGACTCTATCTCACCCATTTAATCTCCTTCCATAGACCATGTACAATTGACCCTATCACGGACTCTATCCCACCCATTTAATCTCCTTCCATAGACCATGGACAATTGACCCTATCACAGACTCTATCCCACCCATTTAATCTCATCCCATTGACCATGTACAATTGACCCTATCACGGACTCTATTCCACCCATTTAATCCCCTCCCATAGACCATGTACAATTGACCCTATCACGGACTCTATCCCACCCATTTAATCCCCTCCCATTGACCATGTACAATTGACCCTATCACGGACTCTATTCCACCCATTTAATCTCCTTCCATAGACCATGTACAATTGACCCTATCACGGACTCTATCCCACCCATTTAATCTCCTCCCATTGACCATGGACAATTGACCCTATCACAGACTCTATCCCACCCATTTACTTTCCTCCCTCCCCAGCCCTCAGCAGCACATTACATCCCTGGAATACCGCTCCCTCGATACCTGTCCCTCCGACCTGTAATCCCACTGCCGGCCACATATTTCTCCAGCTCCTTTTTGAAAGAGTTGATTGTCTACGCAGCCACTGCCTTTGTCGTCATGGTAACTCATCTGACAAATGCCTTTCAATTTCAAAATCAGGGAAGGAGGAGAAAGCTCGATTGGCAATATGCTGATGTCATCATGCTAATGATAGAATGTATTCATTATATTTAACCATTGAACCAAGTCTGTTGGTGGATTTCCGAGGATGGTGATTTTGTTCCACATCAGGGCCTCCTGTCGCAATCAGCCAATTACAGAGAGATGTCATTAGCGATTTCCGCCCTCAGTCAATGTTTCAAATACCACGACATCTCCCACGGTTTCGCTCGTGGGCCCGAGGGAAAGTTGCAGTGGACGCAGAGATCCGGGAGAGAAAGGCCAAGGTGGGAGAGGGAATGAGTAGAAAGCAACATCCTAGACATGAGGCAGAACAGGTGGCATTTCAACTGACTCCCTCGCCCTGTGTCACTGACTGTATCTGTACTGATGTTAATCCAGCTCCCTCACACTATCACTCAGTAACACCTCACCCAGCACCATCTCACTGACTATATCTGTACTGATGTTAATCCAGCTCCCTCACACTGTCACTCAGTAACACCTCCCCCCAGCCCCCTGTGTTACTGACTGTATCTGTACTGATGTTAATCCAGCTCCCTCACACTGTCACTCAGTAACCCCTCCCCCCAGCCCCCTGTGTTACTGACTGTATCTGTGCTGATGTTAATCCAGCTCCCTCACACTGTCACTCAGTAACCCCTCCCCCCAGCACCCTGTGTCACTGACTATCTGTACTGATGTTAATCCAGCTCCCTCACACTGTCACTCAGTAACACCTCCCCCCAGCCCCCTGTGTTACTGACTGTATCTGTACTAATGTTAATCCAGCTCCCTCACACTATCACTCAGTAACACCTCCCCCAGCACCCTGTGTCACTGACTGTATCTGTGCTGATGTTAATCCAGCTCCCCCACACTGTCACTCAGTAATTCCTCCCCCAGCACCATCTCACTGACTATATCTGTACTGATGTTAATCCAGCTCCCTCACACTGTCGCTCAGTAACCCCTCCCCCCAGCTCCCTGTGTCATTGACTATATCTGTACTGATAGTAATGCAGCTCCCTCACACTCTCACTCAGTAACCCCTCCCCCAGCCCCCTGTGTCATTGACTATATCTGTACTGATAGTAATGCAGCTCCCTCACACTCTCACTCAGTAACCCCTCCCCCAGCTCCCTGTGTCACTGACTATATCTGTACTGATAGTAATCCAGCTCCCTCACACTGTCACTCAGTAATTCCTCCCCCAGCACCATCTCACTGACTATATCTGTACTGATGTTAATCCAGCTCCCCCACACTCTCACTCAGTAACCCCTCCCCCAGCGCCCTGTGTCACTGACTAAATCTTTACTGATGTTAATCCAGCTCCCTCACACTCTCAGTAACCCCTCCCCCAGCCTCCTGTGTCATTGACTATATCTGTACTGATAGTAATCCAGCTCCCTCACACTCTCACTCAGTAACACCCTTCCCCGCTGTATCACAGATTGAGAGGCCGAGAGTATGTGAACACTGGGCGTGCAGTGGGTTAAATTCTGCTTCAGTCATTGTGGTGATGAGGAGCGACATATTGGAGAGGTCAGGCCTGTGTAATTAGCAGCCTTCTCCCTGGGCCCGGGGAAATGAATAAATTCTTCAATCACAGGCTTTCTGTGGCAGGTGGGGAATTTCTGGGACGGCGTTTTAATTAGGCATTGTGTCTGCGTGGGCAGGTGGGAACAAATATTTATGTTCCAATCGGGAAACAGAGAGCAGGATGTGTTGCAGTGAGGATGTAGTTCCCAAACCTTGGTGCAATGATATTAACGGTACAGAGGAGTGGATGAGACCTGTCACTCCTACCCAGAATCCTCCTCAATGACCTGGAGGAGAGAGCTTCTTATCCCCATCAAACACTCCCAGGGCAGGTCCAGCACGGGTTAGATATAGAGTAAACCTCGCTCTACACTGTCCCATCAAACACTCCCAGGGCAGGTCCAGCACGGGTTAGATACAGAGTAAAGCTTCCTCTACACTGTCCCATCAAACACTCCCAGGGCAGGTACAGCACAGGTTAGATACAGAGTAAAGCTCCCTCTACACCGTCCCCTCAAACACTCCCAGATCAGGTACAGCACGGGTTAGATACAGAGTAAAGCTCCCTCTACACCGTCCCCTCAAACACTCCCAGGGCAGGTACAGCACAGGTTAGATACAGAGTAAAGCTCCCTCTACACTGCCCCATCAAACACTCCCAGGGCAGGTACAGCACAGGTTAGATACAGAGTAAAGCTCCCTCTACACTGTCCCATCAAACACTCCCAGGGCAGGTACAGCACGGGTTAGATACAGAGTAAAGCTCCCTCTACACTGCCCCATCAAACACTCCCAGGGCAGGTACAGCACAGGTTAGATACAGAGTAAAGCTCCCTCTACACCGTCCCCTCAAACACTCCCAGGGCAGGTACAGCACAGGTTAGATACAGAGTAAAGCTCCCTCTACACTGTCCCATCAAACACTCCCAGGGCAGGTACAGCACGGGTTAGATACAGAGTAAAGCTCCCTCTACACTGTCCCATCAAACACTCCCAGGACAGGTACAGCACGGGTTAGATACAGAGTAAAGCTCCCTCTACACTGTCCCATCAAACACTCCCAGGACAGGTACAGCACGGGTTAGATACAGAGTAAAGCTCCCTCTACACTGTCCCATCAAACACTCCCAGGGCAGGTACAGCACGGGTTAGATACAGAGTAAAGCTCCCTCTACACTGTCCCATCAAACACTCCCAGGGCAGGTACAGCACGGGTTAGATACAGAGTAAAGCTCCCTCTACACTGTCCCATCAAACACTCCCAGGGCAGGTACAGCACGGGTTAGATACAGAGTAAAGCTCCCTCTACACTGTCCCATCAAACACTCCCAGGACAGGTACAGCACGGGTTAGATACAGAGTAAAGCTCCCTCTACACTGTCCCATCAAACACTCCCAGGGCAGGTACAGCACAGGTTAGATACAGAGAGTTCCAGATTTTCACTACCCTTTGTGTGAAGAAGTGCTTCCTGACATCACCATGAATGGCCGAGCTCTAATTTTTAGGTTATGCCCCCTTGTTCTGGACTCTCCCACCAGAGGAAATAGTTTCTCTCTCTATCTACCCTATCGAATCGATTAATGATCTTAAGCACCTCAATTAGATCACCCCTTTATTTTCTATACTGAAGGGAATACAAGCCTGGTCTGTGCAAACTGTCCTCATAATTTAACCCATTTAGCCCCGGTATCATCCTGGTACATCTGCGCTGCATCCCCTCCGAGAAAATTGATGACACCAGTTTATCGCCCGATCTGAATCACCCCCCTAAACCTGTACTGATCTGTTTGGGGCCTCTTTTCTCTAGAAAAGAGAAGGCTGAGGGGTGACCTGATAATGGTCTTTAAAATGATGAAAGGATTTGATAGGGTAGACGTAGAGAAGATGTTTGCACTTGCGGGTGAGACTAGAACTAGGGGCCATCAATATAAGAGAGTCACTGATAAATCCAATCGGGAATTCAGGAGAAACTTCTTTACCCAGAGAGTGGTGAGAATGTGGAACTCGCTACCGCAGGGAGTGGTTGAGGCGAATAGCACAGATTTAAGGGGAAGCTGGTTAAACACATGAGGGAGAAAGGAATAGAAGGATCTGCTGATGGGGTGAGATGAAGTAGGGGTGGGAGGAGGCTGGTGTGGAGCAGAAACACCGGCACGGACCTGTTGGGCCGAATGGCCTGTTTCTGTGCTGTAAATTCTATGTCATTTCATAGGGTGCTTCCTTGCTCTTATTGGGTATGGAAGGATGCAAAATAAAGCTCGCCCCCCTTACACCACCCATCGAGCATTCCCAAGTCACGGCAGCCCAGAGCGATCTGAACTTTACTGTATCTAACCCGAGCCTTTGGTACAGTGCATTTATCAAAATCATTTGTAAAATATTGGGAACAGCAGAGGTCCCTGTCCTGTTGCCCCTTGGTGGGGCGGGGAATCCCAGCTAATCACCACTCTCTGATTAAAACCAGCAGCGTCTTTGTTGCCCTGCCGTTTATCCAATTTCTCGTTCGTTTTACGACTTGTTGGGCTCCCCCTGAGTCTTGCGTCTGTGCAAAAAAAAAACGCATCTTTCCCGGGCGCCCTTGTCAAACTCGCTCTGAAGTGTCGACATACCTCACCATCCATCAGCCTGTCAGCCCCTCCCCCCCCCCACCCCACCAGCCCCCCCCCCCCCCGGGCACTCCTCCAACATGTTCCGTTCCATCCTGACAGCAGAGGTGTAAATCTGTGCGGCGTGACCCTGACATTCACAGATCCCCAGCTGGCTCGCCCCTGCCAGCCTTGAAGTTTATCAAGATCACGAAAGGGAGTCGCTCGAGTTGCAGAGAGCTATTAATAAAACTGACAGGTGCTGCAAAGCCGCAAGACGCTCCTCTATCTTTCCCCGGTCCGCACTGAGTGATTTGTCCTACCAGACGCGAGCCGAGCCGAATAACGAACAAAAGATTCGAGAATGGCGGAGTTTTACAGTGCGGTTGGAGGTCGTTCAAGCCCGACTGCCATTGCCACCCCACCCCGCACCTTTTTAAATTTTTCTTTTTTGAAATATTTATCCCAGTTGCCTTTCAAAAGCTTTTACTGGATCTGCACTGCCCCCCCACTTCCCCCCACACCCACTTCCTGCCACACTGTTTCTGGTCGGGCATTTCGTGCCCAAACGACCCTTGGTGTTAACGAAGAAAAACCCGAGTGAGTACTGACACCACTGTGTCAGCTAATGAGCTGGAGGTGGGGCGGGCCTCACGGCAGGACTCACGGCAAACAGAGTCAATTGAAACAGAGCCTCTGCGAACCGCAGCAAACACAGCTCATGACCGAAACTACAGCAAAGTCTCCCAATAAAAGCAGGGTTATTTCTCCAGCAAAAATGCGGTGAGCTAGTTGCATAATACAAATCGTGTGTGTGAATCGATCCCAGTCACTTGCAGCAGTGCGGTCTCCAGGCGTGATTGACGGGGGAATTACCCAATCATCTCCATCCTGGCCGACACTTGTGGTGTCACTAAATGCAGCCTTGAAAACAAACAACTAACCTCTCCCTTTAGAGTCATAGAGTCATAGAGTTTTACAGCACAGAAAGAGGCCCTTCGGCCCATCGTGTCCGCGCCGGCCATCAAGCCCTGTCTATTCTAATCCCATTTTCCAGCACTTGGTCCCTAGCCTTGTGTGCTATGGCGTTTCAAGTGCTCATCTAAATGCTTCTTGAATGTTGTGAGGGTTCCTGCCTCTACCGCCCTTTCAGGCACTGAGTTCCACATTCCAACCACCCTCTGGGTGAAAACGTTTTTCCTCAAATCCCCTCTAAACCTCCTGCCCCTTACCTTGAAACTATGCCCCCTGGTTATTGACCCCTCTGCTAAGGGGAAAAGTTCCTTTCTATCTACCCTATCTATGCCCCTCATAATTTTGTACACCTCAATCAGGTCCCCCCTCAGCCTTCTCTGCTCTAAGGAAAACAACCCCAGCCTGTCCAGTCTCTCTTCATAGCTGAAGCGCTGCAGCCCAGGTAACATCCAGGTGAATCTCCTCTGCACCCTCTCCAATGTAATCACATCCTTCCTATAGTGTGGCGACCAGAACTGCACACAGTGTTCCAGCTGTGGCCTAACTAGCGTTTTGTACAGCTCCATCATAGCCTCCCTGCTCCTTTGTTCCTTTGCCGATGGTCTCAAATTTATGCCCTCGAGTTACTGACTCACTGACAAGTGGAAATTATTTATCCCTATTAATCCCTCATAATTGTTACCGCTATCAAATCCCCTCTTAAACCTTCTTGGTTCTAGTGAAAAGAGCCCCAGTTTCTCCGTCTCTGCTCGTAACTAAAGCCTCTCATCACCGATATCATCTTAGTCAATCTCTTCTGCACCCTAGCCAAGTCCTTGATACCCTCCCCACAACAACTACTTGCAATTATATCGCACCTTTAACAGAGTAAAACATCCCAACGAGGAGGTTAGAGAGCGCGCAGTCAGAAAAAATTTGACACCGAGCCACATAAGGAGATATTAGGGCAGGTGACCAAAAAGCTTGGTCAAAGAGGCAGGTTTTAAGGAGCGACTTAAAGGAGAAGAGAGAGAGGCGGAGAGGTTGAGGGAGGGAATTCCAGAGCTTCGGGCCCCAGGCAGCTGAAGGCACGGCCGCCAATGATGGAACGATGAAAATCGGGGATGCGCAAGAAGCCCGAATTGGAGGAGCGCAGAGATCTCGGAGGGTTGTAGGGCTGGAGGAGGTCAGAGAGTTAGGGAGAAGGGCAAGGCCATGGTGGGATTTGAACACAAGGATGAAAATTTTTAATTTGAGGCGTTGCCGGACCAGGAGCCACTGTAGGTCAGCGAGCACAGGGTGGGGGGAGGGGGGGGGAGGGGGGGGGGTGTGATGGGTGAAGGGGACTTTTGCCAGTTCGGATACGGGGAGCAGAATTCAAAATTCGGACGTTCGGAGTAAGAAGAGAAGCAAAAGAAAATGTTTTTGTCCAAAGGATGTGTGGGAAAAAATGATTGATGGAGATTTGCCTTTGTGTCTGGGGTTTTGCTGCGATGCCTAATTCGGTTCGATGTTGCGCTGCACAAACTGACTCAAAAGATGCAACAACTGTTTGACAATCAGTAGGAATGCAGTATAACCTTGGATGAAGTATCATTGAATGCTTGGCTTTTCTCAGCAGTATCAAGGATTAGACAGGTCACTATCAGGGACTTAATTTCCCTGTTTCAAGGATTGACAATGTAGTCATCACAATAATTAGGGTTCGGAGTTCCATACTCGTAGAGTCAAGGAACTTTACAGCACAGAAGGAGGCCGTTTAGCCCATTGTGCCTGCGTCCTTTGAACGTTTTCTTTTTGAGGTATTTATCCGCTTTCCTTTTGGACGTTATGACGGATTCAGCTTCCCTCACGTTTTATGGCAGGGCTGGGTCAGTTGGGGGTGGGGGGGGGTCAAATGGAAAACCCTCCAATGGCTGGAGTCATACCTTGACACAGGGGAAGATGGCCGGTGGAGGTCGGAGGTCAATGACCTCAGTCAGCCCCGGGGGAAGCATCCTCGGCCCCAACCACCTTCGGTTTCCTCATCATTAAAACCTCCAGCCATCAGAAGGTCGGGAGCGGTGCGGCTCGCTGGCAATTGCAGAGTGTTCAGATCCAGTCTGCTCTGATAATGAGGCAGCCCACGCCCAGCCTACAGCAGGACCCGGGTAACCTCTGGCCATGGGCTGACAAGTGTCAAGTAACATTCTAATAATAACTATCAGGGAAGACTGAACCGGCTGGGGCGCTTTTCTCTAGAAAAGATAAGGCTGAAGGGGTGACCAAATAGAGGTCTTTTAAAAATTATGAAGAGGTTTGATCGGGTAGATGTGGAGAAGATGGGCTGGATTTTGATACTGGGGCGGGTTGGGGTCGTGTCATCCGCATTTCGTCTTATCCACCCGCCTGCAATTGGATGTGGGAGATTGATGCAATTTTCACTTAATTGGGCAATTGAGTTTAGAGAGAGGCGAGAGAGAGAGAAATTTTTTTTTGCAACCAAGTCCTCCCAGGCAGTCTCTGAAGACATTCAATGCAGCAGCATCAGAGGCGACTTTCAGACCTAATACTACTACTACTACCTTCATCACATCTCCGTTGTAATAGAGGACCTGCAGCTGATAGTCAGCTATCCACTTGTGCTCCCGCCAGGTTTCACTGGCGTGTTTCACATCAGGCGTGCTTCACGTCAGAAAAGGGTTAAACTAGCTAAAACCTTTCAAAATGGCATTACAGAGCCAATTTAGGGCTTGTTAAGGGCTTTAATGGCCTCTCCCGCCTCTCGGAGGCGGGACGGAGTCGGGAACCCCGCGACCGATTTTGTCAAAATTGCGTGGAGGCGGGATGGAGTCGGGATGGGGTCGGGACCCCCGACCCCGCAAATTTAACCCCCCACACGCCTCCAAACCCGACTCCACGGGTCATTCAAAATCCAGCCCGATGTTTCCACTTGTTGGGGCGGGGGGGCGGAGACCAAAACTAGGGGCCATGAATATAAGACAGTCACCAATAAATCCAATCGAGAATTCAGGAGAAACTTCTTTCCCCAGAGAGTGGTGAGAATGCGGAGCTCGCGACCACAGGGAGTGGTTGAGGCGAATAGCATCGATGCCTTTAAGGGGAAGCTGGATGAGGGAGAAAGGAATAGAAGGCTATGCTGATAGGGCGAGATGAAGTAGGGCGAGAGGAGGCTCGTGTGGAACATAAACCCCGGCATCGACAAATTGGGCCGAATGGCCTGTTTCGGTACTGTGAATTCTAGGTGATTCGCACCACATTAGTGCCAGGTAATGACCATCTCGTACAAGAGGAAGCCCAGTTATCTCCCCTTGGCCTTCAACAGGAGCACCATTACTGAGCCCCCATTTTCAGTATCTCGGGAGACACCATGGACTAGAAGTTTAACTGGAGCAGCCATATCCACACCGTGACTACACAAGCAGGTAGATTGTGATGAGTGACTCGCCTCCTGACGTCCCAAAGCCCATCCGCCATCGACAAGGTCAGGAGCTCACTGCTCACCTGGATGGCTGCAGCCACAAGACTCAAGAGGCTTGACATCATCCAGGACACAGAGAGTTCGTTCGATCAACGCCCCTGCCACTGGAGTCACTATCCACCCCCTCCACGATGGTCTCGCTGTGGCTGGAGTACGGGCCCTCTGCAGGCTGCACTGCAGCAACTCGCCCAAGTCACCTCGACAGCAGCTCCCTCCTCTGCAACCTCTGCCACCGAGAAGGACTCTAGCAAAGCTAGCGGCCATCAATGTAAGATAGTCACCAAGAAATCCGATGGGGAATTCAGAAGAAACTTCTTTCCCCAGAGAGTGGTGAGAATGTGGAACTCGCTACCACTGGGAGTGGTTGAGGCGAATAGTATAGATGCATTTAAGGGGAGCCTAGATAAGCATACGAGAGAGAAGGGAATAGAAGGATATGCTGATAGTGTTAGATGAGGAAAGACGGGAGGAGGATCGAGGGGAGCATAAACGCGGAGCATGGACTGGTTGGGCCGAATGGCCTGTTTCTGTGCCGTATATTCTATGCAATGTGATTCCATGTAAAGGACAAGTGCAGTAATGTCGCGTGAACACCACCACCTCCAAGTTCGCCTCCAAGTCACACACCATCCTGACTTGGGAATATATCGGCCATTGCTTCATCATCGCTGGGTCAAAATCCTGGAACTCCCTCCCTAATAGCGCTGTGGGAGTACCTTCACCACACGGACTGCAACGGTTCAAAGGAGAAGGCGGCTCACCACCACCTTCTCAAGGGCAATTAGGGATGGGCAATAAATGCCGGCCTTGCCAGCGACGCCCACATCCCATGAATGAATAAAACAAAGTGGAGCAGGGAGCTCAATACTGATGAGAAAACTGCACTGATATAAGACTTTACCATGTCTCTCAGGAGTGTTTCAAAGTCCTTCGGATACAATGAATTACTTTGAAGCACAGTTAATCTGCCTTTGGTGATGTTTTGGCTGAGGGGAAAATGTTTGCCAGTACACAGGGAGAACTCCCTCTTCCTCTTCCATTGATGCCACAGGAGATTTTAAGGGGTAAAAATTGGGTAGCGCCTCCTGTCAGGTGCGCATGGTGTTTCACATTGTATCGGGGCGCTACCTTCGCCGGGCTAATTTTAGCCCCCCGAAAAAGTTAGCGCCCCAGCGGCCGATTTTCCCAGGTAGCGCCCCGAGAGGGAGGAGGGGCGCTACTGGAAGCGCCCCGCGTCCCTCTTGGGGCGCTGCGAGCCAATATCGTGGCGCTACGTGCCGGAGCGCTACGTGCTGCGGCATGTCACGCCGCGGTACTGCAGGCGTTCCTCCCCTTATTAAAGGGGAGGGGCCTGGCGCAGGGCGTACCGGCGCCCAGCTGGGCCACCAGGGATCAGGAGTGCCGGCAAACAAGCCCGGCACTCCAGCCGGCACCCCGCCGGGGGGGGGGGGGTGACTTCACGGGGGCCGGGGACAGCAACGGGGGCAGGAGCTGGCAGGCGGCCAGCAACAAAAATGGCCGCCCGCCACCTCCCCTTGAACTAGCGCCGCCCCGGCCGCAGGTAGGCCCCCCTGACCCCGGCGGACAGAGCATCCGGCGGTAAGTCGGGGGGGCGCCACCCAATATTACAGCCGGGGCGCAAGCGGGGCGCTGCGCACGGCGATGACGGTAAACACCGCCGCTAACCTCCCGCTGAATTTCGCGGGAGGCGTTAGCGGTGCCGCGCCCAGGCGCTAGTTGATTTGCGCTAACGGGAGGTGCAAATCGACCGAATTTAGCCCCCTAAACATGCTGGCCTATAAATTTGGCCGCGCAGCGCCGTTTCTCGGGCGCTTACCGGCCTACTAAGCCCCCGATATGGCAGGCAGGAAGCGCACGCACGTTTCCGGCCAGAACTGCGCCGCCCGCCATATTGGTAGAGGAAAAAAAATAGGCGTCCAGGGCCCATGCCTGAAACAGGCATTCGGCCCTTTGAATGTGCAAATAGGAGGCCTAACACCTGTTTGAGGCCCCCACTTCAAGTTTGGTTTGTCCTGAGGCAGCCGGCGCCAGTTTACTCAGCAAAACCAGCAGGACTGCTCCCCCCGCCCCGACCTCACATTCAACGAGCATGGGCCGCCACTCCCCCCCCTACCAGGCCTCCGATCCTCCCCACCCCGCCTCCGATCCTCCCCACCCTCCCCTACTCCCAACCCCTGGCTTCACTTACCCGAGGGCCGCCGCGACGCTGTTGACTTCACTCCGGCTTCATTGAAATGAGGCCCGAGGCCCAATATCGGCGGGGGGGGGGGGCACTTCGAGCCTGGCCTAAGCTCTGGAATTCCCTCCCTAAACCTCTCCGCCGCTCGACCTCTCTCTCCTCCTTTAAGACGCTGCTTAAAACCTGCCTCTTTGACCATCATGTGTCCTAATATCGCCTTACTGTGTTAAAGGCGCTATATAAACGTACGTTGTTGTTCTTGGCCATTCAGGCTCGGGCAAGGCACCAAAAATGGACGGGCCCGAATTTCTACCCCGTTTACTTTCTTTCCATTGTTTTGCGCCTGTCCCCCAGATGGCACTTCAATCTGTGAAAACTTTGACCGTATTTTATTTTTCGCCTTTTGATTGCCTTCAAGCAAATCACCAACAGAGGTTTCCAGGAATCCCCCCAGGCACTCTGAGCTCTTGGGGGGCGGGGGCGGGGGAGGGGGGGGGAAATCCTAGCTTTTTTTGGTCCTTTGCCCAAATGCCGACTGATTTGCTGCACTGCCCACTGGTGCGAATCCTGTGGTTCGGGCTACTCGCTGAAGGAGATCCTTGGCGGCTCTCTCGCACGTCGTTCAGCAGTTTCAATCCCAATCTAACCTGCCATTTGCTATTTAAATCGAAATGGGTCGACGCCTCTCTTAAAGTAACAGACCGAAAATTCTCAAACGTGCAAAACCCAACGCCGGCAAAAGGAGCCGTCTTTTGAAGGCTCACCCAGTGCCTCACCGCCCCGTCTGTCTGGACATTAGGAACAGTCCAGACTGCCGCTTCACCCCTGCTCGGTGATTCCTCGCTCCCCTCTGACCCTCCGATCTCTCTCTCTCGCTAATGATCTCTCTTGTGTCTATTTTAAGGGGAGATTTGATGGAGATGTTCCAAATCATTGATTGAGTAAACTCCCTACATTACAGCAGTGACCACGCTTCAAAAGTCCTTCATTGGCTGTAAAGTGCTTTGGCAGGTCCTGAGGTTCGTGAAAGGCGCTATAGAAATGCAGGTCTTTGGGGGGGGGAGAATTTGGCTGCTTTTCGCCTTCCGTTAGCGCCCGGGTGCGGCACCACCAGCGCCTCCTGCGAAATTCAGCGGGGGGGGGGTTAGCGGCGGTGGTAACCGTTAGTGCCCCACGGCGCTGCGCCGCCGGCGATGACATCATCGCCGCACGCAGCACCCCGGCCGCGATCTTCGGTAGCGCCCCCTGACTTACCGCCGGACGCTATGTCCGACGGGGTCATGGGGGGCCTACCTACGGCCGGGGCGGCGCTAATTAAAGGCGAGGTGCCGGGTGGCTATTTTTGTTGCTGGCCGCCTGCCAGCACCTGCCCCCGTTGCCGTCCCCGGCCTCCTGAACCGCACCCCACGGGGTGCCGGCTGCGCTCCGTGAGCCCGGCATTTCTCTCGAGTGCCGGGCTCTTTTGCCGGCACTCCGATCCCCGGTGGCCCAGCTGAGCCCCGGGTCGCGCTGCGCAGGGCCCCTCCCCTTTAAGAAGGGCAGGAAGGCCTGCAGTACCGCGGTGCGACGTGCCACAGCGTATGGCGCTGCGTCACGTAGCGCCGTGATATTCCATCGCAGCGCCCCAAGAGGGAGGCGGGGCGCTTCCAGTAGCGCCCCGCTTCCCTCTTGGGGCGCTACCGATGAATTTCGGCCGCGGTGGCGCTAATTTTTTCGGAGTGCTAAAAGTAGCGCCCCGACGAAGTTAGTGCCCCAAAGGGAGCGCGACTCAATTTTTCCCCCTCTCTTTTTAAATCGGGAGAAACTGTTTCCTGTGACAAGAGGCCACAGATTTAAGGTAACCGGTAAAAGAGCCAGTTGGGGAGATGAGGAGAAATTTTTTTTAACGCAGCGAGTTGTTGTGATCTGGAACGCGCTGCCTGAAAGGGCGGTGGAAGCAGATTCAATGGTAACTTTCGAAAGGGGAATTGGATAAACACTTGAAAAGGAAAAAATTTGCAGGGCTGTGGGGAAAGAGCAGCGGGGGGGAGTGGGACTAATCGGAGAGCTCGACCAAAGAGCCGGCACAGGCACGATGGGCCGAATGGCCTCCTCCTGTGCTGTGTCATTCTACGATTCGATCAGTGCTACTATGCTCATTACTCCTTTCAACGCTCTTCTCTTGTGCCTCCTTAGCTTAGATTACACTCGCTCCTCCTCCTCCCTGCCTCCTCACTGTTTTTGAAAGCGAGAGTCTTCACACCATCACCTACTCAAACTCAGGAACTCGAACCGGTGGGGCTCCTCACCTCCCTCGGCCTTCTTTCCTGCTACAATCCACAGCTTTTTAACACCTAAGCCTGGTGTCACCTACCCACCACCTCCTGGATCACACCGTCTTCTCTCCGACTCTCGTCCTACGTGGTGGGTCTCGGCTCTGCACCTTGGTTGCTCGATAGGAAAGCCAAGACCGAATGGCTTGGTTCCGAAATCTAAAGAAAGGACCTGCATTTATATAGCGCCTTTCGCGTGTCCCCGGGACGTCCCAAAGCGCTTTACAGCCAATGAAGTATTGTTGAAGTGTTGCGCAGCAGGGGACTCGGCGACCAATTTGCGCTCAGCAAGATCCCGCAAGCAGCATTGAGATAAATGATCAGATCGTCTGTTTTCAGTGATGTTGGTTGAGAGACAAATGTTGGCCAGGGCACCGGGGAGAGATCTCTTCTTTGAAACAGCGGCCGTGGGATCTTTTACGCCCACTTGAGAGAGCAGTCGGGGCCTGGGTTTAACGAAAGGCCCTGCCGACAGCGCAGCACCAGCGGAGCGTCGGCCTGGGTTTTACTGCTTCGAGTCTCTCGGAGCGGGGACTCGAACCCACGACCTCCTTGACTCGTACGAGGCGAGACGTGCTACTCACCGAGCCACGTCTGAAAGCGAAGCCACGTGATGACACAGCCTGGATACTCTCTGATACCAAGGCAAGGAACACTGGCGTTCCGTGGGAGTTAAGCATGGTAATGAGGTAACAGAAGCAAATGCCAGAAGATGACATGGTTTTTGATCAGCCTGTAGCCCACTTCTAGATCACAGCCTTCATCTGTTCACCCAGCTGTCGCGTTTCAAGTTAAAATAAGCCTTTAAAAATTAGCCTCTTCCCTCTCTGGTGCTGAAAAAATGATTTTTTTTGACATATTGTGGCAGTAAAATGTTTCAGAAGCAGACGACACTTACATAAAAGGATCTATCTGCCAACCTCTCCTCCCCAATTCGAGTCGCCAACCCTCCAGGATTCTCCTGGAGTCCCCTGGAATTAAAGATTAATCGCCAGGACACTGCAGTCAGTAACCCAGGAGAAAAATCATAGGGGCATTAAAAAGAAAACTGCCGGCTTAGTTCATTTTCTTTCAACACTTTCGTTTCTTAGTCAGCAAAATATTGGCAGTGGGAAAAATGGGCGTTTCATTGATGGTCAAGATTCGTCCGATCAGGTAACAAAGGGTCAGTTCGGTTTGCGTTTGGCCGTGGGAAGGCGGGGCAACGTGAGGAGGGGGGCCGTGTCGGGCGACCAATGGCAGTAGTGCGGGGGGGCGTGGGCTTTTGGAGGTGGGAGGTCATGTGATGAAACCTCCAGGAAGATGTCCAACCAGAGTTGGCAACCCATCCCCAACAGGGAAGCACGTGAGATAGTAATGTGGCTGGCAATCGGCTAAACTGTCCTGCCGTGGTGGTAGCAGAGTGTACGTTACGGCAAAGAAAGACGTGGCATTCCAACAGCGCCTTTAATGACCTCAAGTACTTTTCTTGAGGTGTTGGAATGTAGGAGACGCGGCAGCCATTTTGTGCACAGCAAGCCCCCACAAAGAGCAATGAGATAACTGACCAGATAATCTGTTTTAGGGAATTGTAGCAATAGGTAACACCAATCTTCAGAGGTTAATCATCGGCTGGAAGATACAGAGTCCTAATGCTGGCCTTCAGAAGGGAAGCAAAGCAAAGGCAAATGGTAGGGTAGTGACCAGTTATGCCCCTTTTAAACGTCTGTTGAAGGGAGTGTAGTGATGGGTAGTGCCCACCTTAGGGGGTCTGTTATTGGGAGTTAGTGATGAGTAGTGCCTACCTTAGAGGGTCTATTATTGGGAGTTAGTGATGGGTAGTGCCCACCTTAGGGGGTCTGTTATTGGGAGTTAGTGATGGATAGTGCCCACCTTAGAGGGTCTATTATTGGGAGTTAGTGATGGGTAGTGATTGCTTTTTGATTGGTCCGGCAACATCCAATGACATTGGTTTTACAATCTCCTCGGACGCTGCTGGACCAATCAAAAAGCAATCACTTTGCTGTAAAAAAGGCGGCCATGACAGTCAAAGCTGCCTCCGAAATGCGGACCTTTGAACAGCGGTGAATGAGGGCTCTGACCTCCCACTGGCACCACGGCAAACGTGAGGAGCCGCACTCGGATGCTGTCAGTCACTGGCTCGCTCCCAGCCCCCATCCTCAGGGCACACAGTACATAGGAACAGGAACAGGCCTCTCAACCCCCTCGAGCCTGTTCCACCATTCAGTGAGATCATGGCTGATCTGTACCCACAAGGAACAGCAGTCTGCCTCCAGTATCGCAACCAAGTGACATTCCTCCAGTGTGATCTTCCCTCCAGACTGCCTATTTGACTGTGGAAGGCATCACAACTGATTCTGATTGGGTCCTTTTTCTTTCTTTATTCATTCTCAGGATGCTGGCATTGATTGGCCATCCTTAATTTCCCTGAGAAGGTGCAAGTAGTGTTGATGCAGCTGAGGGGCTTGCTAGGCCAGAGTGCAGTTAAGATATTGGACTGGAGTCACAGGCCAGATAAAGACGGTACATTTCCTTCCCTAACACTAGTGAACCAGTTGAGATTTTACGACATTGCTGATTTTTTTTAATTTCCAGATTTTTAAAACTAAATTCAAATTCTCGAAACAGCCATGGTGGGATTTGAACTCACTCTAAATTACTAGTCCAGCTAACTCCATTGTGTAATGAGAGAGGGTTAATTAGTAATTTCATAGTAAATGATCGTCTCGGGAAGAGTGATCATAATATGTAAACATTTCACATTGAGTTTGAGAGTGAAATACTTCAGTCGGAAACGAGAGTCTTAAACTTAAATAAAACCATTTACATAGGTATGAGAGGTGAGTTAGCTAAACTAGATTGGGAAATTAGATTAAAAGATATGACGGTAGATAAGCAGTGGCAAATATTTAAAGAAATATTCCAAAATTCCCAATGAATATACATTCCATTGAGAAATAAAAACTCCACGGGAAAAGTGATCCATCTGTGGCTAACTAAAGAAGTTAAGGATAGTATTAGATTAAAAGAAGATGCTTATAATGTTGTGAAGAATAGTAGTAAGCCTGAGGATTGGGAGAGCTTTAGAAACTAGCAAAGGATGACCACAAAATTGATAAAAAGGGAGAAAATAGAACATGAGAGTAAACTAGCAAAAAATAGACAAACAGATTGTAAGAGCTTCTACAAGTATGTAAAAAGGAAGAGAGTAGCAAGTAAGTGTTGGTCCCTTAGAGGCTGAGACAGGAGAAATTTTAATGGGGAATAAGGAAATGGCAAAGACTTTAAATAAATATTTTGTATCTGTCTTCACAGTAGAAGACACAAAAAGCATACCAAAAATAGTGGGGAACCAAGGGGCTAATAAGAGTGAGGAACTTAAATTAATTAATATCAGTAGAGAAAAAGTACTTGAGAAGCTAATGGGACTAAAAGCCAACAAATCCCATGGACCTGATGGCCTACATCCTAGGGTTCTAAAAGAGGTGGCTGCAGAGGTAGTGGATGCATTAGTTGTGATCTTCCAAAATTCCCTAGATTCTAGAACGGTCCCAGCAGATTGGAAGGTAGCCAATGTAACACCGCTATTCAAGAAAGGAGGGAGAGAGAAAACGGAACTACAGGCCAGTAAGCCTGACATCAGTCATCATGAAAATGCTGGAATCCATTATTAAGGAAGTGGTAACAGAGCACTTTGAAAAACATATGATTAGGCAGAGTCAACATGGTTTCATGAAAGGGAAATCATGTTTAACAAATTTATTCGAGTTTTTTGAGTATGTAACTAGCAGGGTAGATAAGGGGAACGAGTGGACGTAGTATATTTGGATTTCCAAAAAGGCATTTGATAAGGTGCCACATAAAAGGTTGTTACACAAGATAAGGGCTCACGGGGTTAGGGGTAATATATTAGCATGAATAAAGGATTGGTTAATGGACAGAAAACAGAGAGTAGGGATAAACGGGTCATTTTCCGGTTGGCAGGCTGTAACTAGTAGGGTGCCACAAGGATCAGTGATGGGCCTCAGCTATTTACAATCTATATTAATGACTTAGATGAAGGGACCAAGTACAATATATTCAAGTTTGCTGATGATACAAAGCTAGGTGGGACAGTAAGCTGTGAGGAGGACACAAAGAGCCTGCAAAGGGATATAGACAGGTTAAGTGAGTGGGCAATAAGGTGGCAGATGGAGTATAATGTGGGGAAATGTGAGGTTATTCACTTTGCTAGGAAGAATAGAAAAACAGAATATTTTTTAAATAGGGAGAAACTATTAAATGTTGGTGTTCAGAGAGATTCGGGTGTCCTCGTGCAAGAAACACAGAAAGTTAGCATGCAGGTACGGCAAGCAATTAGGAAGGCAAATGGCATGTTGGCCTTTATTGCAAGGGGGTTGGAGTACAAGAGTAAAGAAGTCTTACTGCAATTGTACAGGGCCTTGGTGAGACCACACCTGGAGTACTGTGCACAGTTCTGGTCTCCTTATCTGAGAAAGGACATACATGCCTTAGAGGCGGTGCAATGAAGGTTCACTAGATTGATCCCTGGGATGAGAGGGCTGTCCTATGATGAGAGATTGTGTAGAATGGGCCTATACTCTCTGGTGTTTAGATGAATGAGAGGTGATCTCATTGAAACATACAAGATTCTGAAGGGGATTGACAGGGTAGATGCTGAGAGGTTGTTTCCCCTGGCTGGAGAGTCTAGAACTAGGGGGGCATAATCTCAGGATAAGGGGTCGGCCATTTAGAACTGAGATGAGGAGGAATTTCTTCACTCAGAGGGTGGTGAATCTTTGGAATTCTCTACCCCAGAGGGCTGTGGATGCTGAGTCTTTGAGTATATTCAAGGCTGAGATAGATAGATTGTTTGGACTCTGGGGCAATCAAGGGATATGGAGATTGGGCGGGAAAGTGGAGTTGAGGTGGATGATCAGCCTTGATCTTACTGAATGACGGAGCAGGCTCGAGGGGCCGTTTGGCCGACTCCTGCTCCTAATTTGTATGTTCTCAGTGTAACCACCACGTTACTGTCCTTGCCTACTGCCCAGAAATCTGTATTATCCGGGAGCAAACACCGGCATAGAATCGGAAACTCTAGCCTCACTCCTGCAGTCAGGATTCACAGCAATTGACAGCTGCGAATGTTAAGAATAGTGCACTGTGTGCAGCTAAATCTATTTTCTCCTTTAACAAATCAATGAAGTGTTATTAAAAACACAATGCCATCTCTCTGCTCTCCTATTCCAGCTAGAAACACTTTACAGTGTAAGAGGCTTGCTGCAGGGGGAATATAATTACTGAACATTAAGGACAGGCTGGACTCTCTTATTTTTTTATCTCCGCTCTCACTCGTCCTCTGTATCTGTCTCGAGGTCTTAATCCGTGTGTATTACCGGCCAGACCTGTCCTGCTTACTGATTGATCCGTCAGACAAAGAAGGTTTTGCATTTAAATAGCGCCTTTCACAACCTCTCCCAAAGCGCTTTGCAGCCAATGAACTACTTTTGAACTGTAGCCACACTGGTGTAGTGTAGGAAATGCGGCAGCCAATTTGTACAAGATCCCACAAAGAGCAATGTGATCATGACCGGATAATCTGTTTTTTTTTAAAGATATTGGCCAGGAGACCATGGAGCACTCACTCCCCTGCTCTTCTTCAAAATAGTGGAATAGGAATAGCAGAATATCTCTGATTGTCTCTCTCTCTGTATTTATGTACATCTGAGAGAGCAGACGGGGCCTCGGTTTAACACACCTTACAGTGGATAGGGGCGAGGTTAAAGGGGAGACACACCTTACAGTGGATTGAGGAGAGGTTAAAGGGGAGACATTCCTTACAGTGGATAGAGGAGAGGTTAAAGGGGAGACATTCCTTACAGTGGATAGAGGCGAGGTTAAAGGGGAGACATTCCTTACAGTGGATAGGGGCGAGGTTAAAGGGGAGACACACCTTACAGTGGATAGGGGAGAGGTTAAAGGGGAGACATTCCTTACAGTGGATAGGGGAGAGGTTAAAGGGGAGACATTCCTTACAGTGGATAGGGGAGAGGTTAAAGGGGAGACATACCTCAGAGTGGATAGGGGAGAGGTTAAAGGGGAGACATTCCTCAGAGTGGATAGGGGAGAGGTTAAAGGGGAGACACACCTTACAGTGGATAGGGGAGAGGTTAAAGGGGAGACATTCCTTACAGTGGATAGGGGAGAGGTTAAAGGGGAGACGCACCTTACAGTGGATAGGGGAGAGGTTAAAGGGGAGACATTCCTTACAGTGGATAGGGGAGAGGTTAAAGGGGAGACGCACCTTACAGTGGATAGGGGAGAGGTTAAAGGGGAGACATTCCTTACAGTGGATAGGGGAGAGGTTAAAGGGGAGACATTCCTTTCAGTGGATAGGGGAGAGGTTAAAGGGGAGACACACCTTACAGTGGATAGGGGCGATGTTAAAGGGGAGACATTCCTTACAGTGGATAGGGGAGAGGTTAAAGGGGAGACATTCCTTACAGTGGATAGGGGAGAGGTTAAAGGGGAGACATTCCTTACAGTGGATAGGGGAGAGGTTAAAGGGGAGACACACCTTACAGTGGATAGGGAGAGGTTAAAGGGGAGACATTCCTTACAGTGCATAGGGAGAGGTTAAAGGGGAGACACACCTCACAGTGGATAGGGGAGAGGTTAAAGGTGAGACATTCCTTACAGTGGATAGGGGAGAGGTTAAAGGGGAGACATTCCTTACAGTGGATAGGGGAGAGGTTAAAGGGGAGACACACCTCACAGTGGATAGGGGAGAGGTTAAAGGGGAGACACACCTTACAGTAGATAGGGGAGAGGTTAAAGGGGAGACATTCCTTACAGTGGATAGGGGGAGAGGTTAAAGGGGAGACATTCCTTACAGTGGATAGGGGGAGAGGTTAAAGGGGAGACATTCCTTACAGTGGATAGGGGGAGAGGTTAAAGGGGAGACATTCCTTACAGTGGATAGGGCAGAGGTTAAAGGGGAGACATTCCTTTCAGTGGATAGGGGAGAGGTTAAAGGGGAGACATTCCTTACAGTGGATAGGGGGAGAGGTTAAAGGGGAGACATTCCTTACAGTGGATAGGGGGAGAGGTTAAAGGGGAGACATTCCTTACAGTGGATAGGGCAGAGGTTAAAGGGGAGACATTCCTTTCAGTGGATAGGGGAGAGGTTAAAGGGGAGACACACCTTACAGTGGATAGGGGCGATGTTAAAGGGGAGACATTCCTTACAGTGGATAGGGGAGAGGTTAAAGGGGAGACATTCCTTACAGTGGATAGGGGAGAGGTTAAAGGGGAGACATTCCTTACAGTGGATAGGGGAGAGGTTAAAGGGGAGACACACCTTACAGTGGATAGGGGAGAGGTTAAAGGGGAGACACACCTTACAATGGATAGGGGAGAGGTTAAAGGGGAGACATTCCTTTCAGTGGATAGGGGAGAGGTTAAAGGGGAGACATTCCTTACAGTGGATAGGGGAGAGGTTAAAGGGGAGACATTCCTTACAGTGGATAGGGGAGAGGTTAAAGGGGAGACATTCCTTACAGTGGATAGGGGAGAGGTTAAAGGGGAGACATTCCTTACAGTGGATAGGGGAGAGGTTAAAGGGGAGACATTCCTTACAGTGGATAGGGGAGAGGTTAAAGGGGAGACATTCCTTACAGTGGATAGGGGAGAGGTTAAAGGGGAGACATTCCTTACAGTGGACAGGGGAGAGGTTAAAGGGGAGACATTCCTTACAGTGGATAGGGGAGAGGTTAAAGGGGAGACATTCCTAACACTGGATAGGGGAGAGGTTAAAGGGGAGACACACCTTACAATGGATAGGGGAGAGGTTAAAGGGGAGACATTCCTTACAGTGGATAGGGGAGAGGTTAAAGGGGAGACATTCCTTACAGTGGATAGGGGAGAGGTTAAAGGGGAGACACACCTTACAGTGGATAGGGGTGAGGTTAAAGGGGAGACATTCCTTACAGTGGATAGGGGGAGAGTTTAAAGGGGAGACATTCCTTACAGTGGATAGGGGAGAGGTTAAAGGGGAGACATTCCTTACAGTGGATAGGGGAGAGGTTAAAGGGGAGACATTCCTTACAGTGGATAGGGGAGAGGTTAAAGGGGAGACACACCTTACAGTGGATAGGGGAGAGGTTAAAGGGGAGACATTCCTTACATTGGATAGGGGCGAGGTTAAAGGGGAGACACACCTTACAGTGGATAGGGGAGAGGTTAAAGGGGAGACACACCTTACAGTGGATAGGGGAGAGGTTAAAGGGGAGACATTCCTTACAGTGGATAGGGGAGAGGTTAAAGGGGAGACATTCCTTACATTGGATAGGGGCGAGGTTAAAGGGGAGACACACCTTACAGTGGATAGGGGAGAGGTTAAAGGGGAGACACACCTTACAGTGGATAGGGGAGAGGTTAAAGGGGAGACATTCCTTACATTGGATAGGGGAGAGGTTAAAGGGGAGACACACCTTACAGTGGATAGGGGAGAGGTTAAAGGGGAGACATTCCTTACATTGGATAGGGGAGAGGTTAAAGGGGAGACATTCCTTACAGTGGATAGGGGAGAGGTTAAAGGGGAGACATTCCTTACAGTGGATAGGGAGAGGTTAAAGGGGAGACACACCTTACAGTGGATAGGGGAGAGGTTAAAGGGGAGACATTCCTTACAGTGGATAGGGAGAGGTTAAAGGGGAGACACACCTCACAGTGGATAGGGGAGAGGTTAAAGGGGAGACATTCCTTACAGTGGATAGGGAGAGGTTAAAGGGGAGACATTCCTTACAGTGCATAGGGAGAGGTTAAAGGGGAGACACACCTCACAGTGGATAGGGGAGAGGTTAAAGGGGAGACATTTGTTACAGTGGATAGGGGAGAGGTTAAAGGGGAGACACACCTTACAGTAGATAGGGGAGAGGTTAAAGGGGAGACATTCCTTACAGTGGATAGGGGGAGAGGTTAAAGGGGAGACATTCCTTACAGTGGATAGGGGAGAGGTTAAAGGGGAGACATTCCTTTCAGTGGATAGGGGAGAGGTTAAAGGGGAGACACACCTTACAGTGGATAGGGGCGATGTTAAAGGGGAGACATTCCTCACAGTGGATAGGGGAGAGGTTAAAGGGGAGACATTCCTTACAGTGGATAGGGGAGAGGTTAAAGGGGAGACATTCCTTACAGTGGATAGGGGAGAGGTTAAAGGGGAGACACACCTTACAGTGGATAGGGGAGAGGTTAAAGGGGAGACACACCTTACAGTGGATAGGGGAGAGGTTAAAGGGGAGACATTCCTTTCAGTGGATAGGGGGAGAGGTTAAAGGGGAGACATTCCTTACAGTGGATAGGGCAGAGGTTAAAGGGGAGACATTCCTTACAGTGGATAGGGGAGAGGTTAAAGGGGAGACATTCCTTACAGTGGATAGGGGAGAGGTTAAAGGGGAGACATTCCTAACAGTGGACAGGGGAGAGGTTAAAGGGGAGACATTCCTTACAGTGGATAGGGGGAGAGTTTAAAGGGGAGACATTCCTTACAGTGGATAGGGGAGAGGTTAAAGGGGAGACATTCCTTACAGTGGATAGGGGAGAGGTTAAAGGGGAGACATTCCTTACAGTGGATAGGGGAGAGGTTAAAGGGGAGACACACCTTACAGTGGATAGGGGAGAGGTTAAAGGGGAGACATTCCTTACAGTGGATAGGGGAGAGGTTAAAGGGGAGACATTCCTTACAGTGGATAGGGGAGAGGTTAAAGGGGAGACACACCTTACAGTGGATAGGGGAGAGGTTAAAGGGGAGACATTCCTTACAGTGGATAGGGGAGAGGTTAAAGGGGAGACACACCTTACAGTGGATAGGGGAGAGGTTAAAGGGGAGACATTCCTTACATGGATAGGGGCGAGGTTAAAGGGGAGACACACCTTACAGTGGATAGGGGAGAGGTTAAAGGGGAGACATCCCTTACACTGGATAGGGGAGAGGTTAAAGGGGAGACACACCTTACAGTGGATAGGGGAGAGGTTAAAGGGGAGACATTCCTTACATTGGATAGGGGCGAGGTTAAAGGGGAGACACACCTTACAGTGGATAGGGGAGAGGTTAAAGGGGAGACACACCTTACAGTGGATAGGGGAGAGGTTAAAGGGGAGACATTCCTTACATTGGATAGGGGAGAGGTTAAAGGGGAGACACACCTTACAGTGGATAGGGGAGAGGTTAAAGGGGAGACATTCCTTACATTGGATAGGGGAGAGGTTAAAGGGGAGACATTCCTTACAGTGGATAGGGGAGAGGTTAAAGGGGAGACATTCCTTACAGTGGATAGGGGAGAGGTTAAAGGGGAGACATTCCTTACAGTGGATAGGGGAGAGGTTAAAGGGGAGACATTCCTTACAGTGGATAGGGGAGAGGTTAAAGGGGAGACATTCCTTACAGTGGATAGGGGAGAGGTTAAAGGGGAGACATTCCTTACAGTGGATAGGGGAGAGGTTAAAGGGGAGACATTCCTTACAGTGGATAGGGGAGAGGTTAAAGGGGAGACATTCCTTACAGTGGATAGGGGAGAGGTTAAAGGGGAGACATTCCTTACAGCTGGATAGGGGAGAGGTTAAAGGGGAGACACACCTTACAGTGGATAGGGGAGAGGTTAAAGGGGAGACATTCCTTACAGTGGATAGGGGAGAGGTTAAAGGGGAGACATTCCTTACAGTGGATAGGGGAGAGGTTAAAGGGGAGACACACCTTACAGTGGATAGGGGAGAGGTTAAAGGGGAGACATTCCTTACATTGGATAGGGGCGAGGTTAAAGGGGAGACACACCTTACAGTGGATAGGGGAGAGGTTAAAGGGGAGACACACCTTACAGTGGATAGGGGAGAGGTTAAAGGGGAGACATTCCTTACAGTGGATAGGGGGAGAGGTTAAAGGGGAGACATTCCTTACATTGGATAGGGGGAGAGGTTAAAGGGGAGACATTCCTTACATTGGATAGGGGGAGAGGTTAAAGGGGAGACATTCCTTACAGTGGATAGGGGAGAGGTTAAAGGGGAGACACACCTTACAGTGGATAGGGGAGAGGTTAAAGGGGAGACACACCTTACAGTGGATAGGGGAGAGGTTAAAGGGGAGACATTCCTTACAGTGGATAGGGGAGAGGTTAAAGGGGAGACATTCCTTACATTGGATCGGGGGAGAGGTTAAAGGGGAGACACACCTTACAGTGGATAGGGGAGAGGTTAAAGGGGAGACACACCTTACAGTGGATAGGGGAGAGGTTAAAGGGGAGACATTCCTTACAGTGGATAGGGGAGAGGTTAAAGGGGAGACATTCCTTACAGTGGATAGGGGAGAGGTTAAAGGGGAGACATTCCTTACAGTGGATAGGGGAGAGGTTAAAGGGGAGACACACCTTACAGTGGATAGAGGGAGAGGTTAAAGGGGAGACACACCTTACAGTGGATAGGGGAGAGGTGAAAGGGGAGACACACCTTACATTGGATAGGGGAGAGGTTAAAGGGGAGACACACCTTACAGTGGATAGGGGAGAGGTGAAAGGGGAGACACACCTTACAGTGGATAGGGGAGAGGTTAAAGGGGAGACACACCTTACAGTGGATAGGGGGAGAGGTTAAAGGGGAGACATTCCTTACAGTGGATAGGGGAGAGGTTAAAGGGGAGACATTCCTTACAGTGGATAGGGGAGAGGTGAAAGGGGAGACACACCTTACAGTGGATAGGGGAGAGGTGAAAGGGGAGACACACCTTACAGTGGATAGGGGAGAGGTGAAAGGGGAGACACACCTTACAGTGGATAGGGGAGAGGTGAAAGGGGAGACACACCTTACAGTGGATAGGGGAGAGGTTAAAGGGGAGACACACCTTACAGTGGATAGGGGGAGAGGTTAAAGGGGAGACATTCCTTACAGTGGATAGGGGAGAGGTTAAAGGGGAGACATTCCTTACAGTGGATAGGGGAGAGGTTAAAGGGGAGACACACCTTACAGTGGATAGGGGAGAGGTTAAAGGGGAGACATTCCTTACAGTGGATAGGGGAGAGGTTAAAGGGGAGACACACCTTACAGTGGATAGGGGAGAGGTTAAAGGGGAGACATTCCTTACATTGGATAGGGGCGAGGTTAAAGGGGAGACACACCTTACAGTGGATAGGGGAGAGGTTAAAGGGGAGACATTCCTTACAGTGGATAGGGGAGAGGTTAAAGGGGAGACACACCTTACAGTGGATAGGGGAGAGGTTAAAGGGGAGACATTCCTTACATTGGATAGGGGCGAGGTTAAAGGGGAGACACACCTTACAGTGGATAGGGGAGAGGTTAAAGGGGAGACACACCTTACAGTGGATAGGGGAGAGGTTAAAGGGGAGACATTCCTTACATTGGATAGGGGAGAGGTTAAAGGGGAGACACACCTTACAGTGGATAGGGGAGAGATTAAAGGGGAGACATTCCTTACATTGGATAGGGGAGAGGTTAAAGGGGAGACATTCCTTACAGTGGATAGGGGAGAGGTGAAAGGGGAGACATTCCTTACAGTGGATAGGGGAGAGGTTAAAGGGGAGACATTCCTTACAGTGGATAGGGGAGAGGTTAAAGGGGAGACATTCCTTACAGTGGATAGGGGAGAGGTTAAAGGGGAGACATTCCTTACAGTGGATAGGGGAGAGGTTAAAGGGGAGACATCCTTACAGTGGATAGGGGAGAGGTTAAAGGGGAGACATTCCTTACAGTGGATAGGGGAGAGGTTAAAGGGGAGACATTCCTTACAGTGGATAGGGGAGAGGTTAAAGGGGAGACATTCCTTACAGTGGATAGGGGAGAGGTTAAAGGGGAGACACACCTTACAGTGGATAGGGGAGAGGTTAAAGGGGAGACACTCCTTACAGTGGATAGGGGAGAGGTTAAAGGGGAGACATTCCTTACAGTGGATAGGGGAGAGGTTAAAGGGGAGACACACCTTACAGTGGATAGGGGAGAGGTTAAAGGGGAGACATTCCTTACATTGGATAGGGGAGAGGTTAAAGGGGAGACACACCTTACAGTGGATAGGGGAGAGGTTAAAGGGGAGACATTCCTTACATTGGATAGGGGAGAGGTTAAAGGGAGACATTCCTTACAGTGGATAGGGGGAGAGGTTAAAGGGGAGACATTCCTTACATTGGATAGGGGGAGAGGTTAAAGGGGAGACATTCCTTACAGTGGATAGGGAGAGGTTAAAGGGGAGACATTCCTTACAGTGGATAGGGGAGAGGTTAAAGGGGAGACATTCCTTACAGTGGATAGGGGAGAGGTTAAAGGGGAGACACACCTTACAGTGGATAGGGGAGAGGTTAAAGGGGAGACACACCTTACAGTGGATAGGGGAGAGGTTAAAGGGGAGACACACCTTACAGTGGATAGGGGAGAGGTTAAAGGGGAGACATTCCTTACAGTGGATAGGGGGAGAGGTTAAAGGGCAGACATTCCTTACATTGGATAGGGGAGAGGTTAAAGGGGAGACATTCCTTACATTGGATAGGGGGAGAGGTTAAAGGGGAGACATTCCTTACATTGGATAGGGGGAGAGGTTAAAGGGGAGAAACACCTTACAGTGGATAGGGGAGAGGTTAAAGGGGAGACACACCTTACAGTGGATAGGGGAGAGGTTAAAGGGAGACATTCCTTACAGTGGATAGGGGAGAGGTTAAAGGGGAGACATTCCTTACATTGGATCGGGGGAGAGGTTAAAGGGGAGACACACCTTACAGTGGATAGGGGAGAGGTTAAAGGGGAGACACACCTTACAGTGGATAGGGGAGAGGTTAAAGGGGAGACATTCCTTACAGTGGATAGGGGAGAGGTTAAAGGGGAGACATTCCTTACAGTGGATAGGGGGAGAGGTTAAAGGGGAGACATTCCTTACAGTGGATAGGGGAGAGGTTAAAGGGGAGACACACCTTACAGTGGATAGGGGAGAGGTTAAAGGGGAGACACACCTTACAGTGGATAGGGGAGAGGTGAAAGGGGAGACACACCTTACATTGGATAGGGGAGAGGTTAAAGGGGAGACACACCTTACAGTGGATAGGGGAGAGGTGAAAGGGGAGACACACCTTACAGTGGATAGGGGAGAGGTTAAAGGGGAGACACACCTTACAATGGATAGGGGGAGAGGTTAAAGGGGAGACATTCCTTACAGTGGATAGGGGAGAGGTTAAAGGGGAGACATTCCTTACAGTGGATAGGGGAGAGGTGAAAGGGGAGACACACCTTACAGTGGATAGGGGAGAGGTGAAAGGGGAGACACACCTTACAGTGGATAGGGGAGAGGTGAAAGGGGAGACACACCTTACAGTGGATAGGGGAGAGGTGAAAGGGGAGACACACCTTACAGTGGATAGGGGAGAGGTTAAAGGGGAGACACACCTTACAATGGATAGGGGGAGAGGTTAAAGGGGAGACATTCCTTACAGTGGATAGGGGAGAGGTTAAAGGGGAGACATTCCTTACAGTGGATAGGGGAGAGGTTAAAGGGGAGACACACCTTACAGTGGATAGGGGAGAGGTTAAAGGGGAGACATTCCTTACAGTGGATAGGGGAGAGGTTAAAGGGGAGACACACCTTACAGTGGATAGGGGAGAGGTTAAAGGGGAGACATTCCTTACATTGGATAGGGGCGAGGTTAAAGGGGAGACACACCTTACAGTGGATAGGGGAGAGGTTAAAGGGGAGACATCCTTACAGTGGATAGGGGAGAGGTTAAAGGGGAGACACACCTTACAGTGGATAGGGGAGAGGTTAAAGGGGAGACATTCCTTACATTGGATAGGGGCGAGGTTAAAGGGGAGACACACCTTACAGTGGATAGGGGAGAGGTTAAAGGGGAGACACACCTTACAGTGGATAGGGGAGAGGTTAAAGGGGAGACATTCCTTACATTGGATAGGGGAGAGGTTAAAGGGGAGACACACCTTACAGTGGATAGGGGAGAGATTAAAGGGGAGACATTCCTTACATTGGATAGGGGAGAGGTTAAAGGGAGACATTCCTTACAGTGGATAGGGGAGAGGTGAAAGGGGAGACATTCCTTACAGTGGATAGGGGAGAGGTTAAAGGGGAGACATTCCTTACAGTGGATAGGGGAGAGGTTAAAGGGGAGACATTCCTTACAGTGGATAGGGGAGAGGTTAAAGGGGAGACATTCCTTACAGTGGATAGGGGAGAGGTTAAAGGGGAGACATTCCTTACAGTGGATAGGGGGAGAGGTTAAAGGGGAGACATTCCTTACAGTGGATAGGGGAGAGGTTAAAGGGGAGACATTCCTTACAGTGGATAGGGGAGAGGTTAAAGGGGAGACATTCCTTACAGTGGATAGGGGAGAGGTTAAAGGGGAGACACACCTTACAGTGGATAGGGGAGAGGTTAAAGGGGAGACATTCCTTACAGTGGATAGGGGAGAGGTTCAAGGGGAGACATTCCTTACAGTGGATAGGGGAGAGGTTAAAGGGGAGACACACCTTACAGTGGATAGGGGAGAGGTTAAAGGGGAGACATTCCTTACATTGGATAGGGGCGAGGTTAAAGGGGAGACACACCTTACAGTGGATAGGGGAGAGGTTAAAGGGGAGACACACCTTACAGTGGATAGGGGAGAGGTTAAAGGGGAGACATTCCTTACAGTGGATAGGGGAGAGGTTAAAGGGGAGACATTCCTTACATTGGATAGGGGAGAGGTTAAAGGGGAGACATTCCTTACATTGGATAGGGGAGAGGTTAAAGGGGAGACATTCCTTACAGTGGATAGGGGAGAGGTTAAAGGGGAGACATTCCTTACAGTGGATAGGGGAGAGGTTAAAGGGGAGACACACCTTACAGTGGATAGGGGAGAGGTTAAAGGGGAGACACACCTTACAGTGGATAGGGGAGAGGTGAAAGGGGAGACACACCTTACAGTGGATAGGGGAGAGGTTAAAGGGGAGACACACCTTACAGTGGATAGGGGAGAGGTTAAAGGGGAGACACACCTTACAGTGGATAGGGGAGAGGTTAAAGGGGAGACACACCTTACAGTGGATAGGGGAGAGGTTAAAGGGGAGACATTCCTTACAGTGGATAGGGGAGAGGTTAAAGGGGAGACATTCCTTACAGTGGATAGGGGAGAGGTGAAAGGGGAGACACACCTTACAGTGGATAGGGGAGAGGTGAAAGGGGAGACACACCTTACAGTGGATAGGGGAGAGGTGAAAGGGGAGACACACCTTACAGTGGATAGGGGAGAGGTGAAAGGGGAGACACACCTTACAGTGGATAGGGGAGAGGTTAAAGGGGAGACACACCTTACAATGGATAGGGGGAGAGGTTAAAGGGGAGACATTCCTTACAGTGGATAGGGGAGAGGTTAAAGGGGAGACACTTCCTTACAGTGGGATAGGGGAGAGGTGAAAGGGGAGACACTCCTTACAGTGGATAGGGGAGAGGTTAAAGGGGAGAAACTCCTTACAGTGGATAGGGGAGAGGTTAAAGGGGAGACATTCCTTTCAGTGGATAGGGGCGAGGTTAAAGGGGGAGACACACCTTACAGTGGATAGGGGGAGAGGTTAAAGGGGAGACATTCCTTACAGTGGGATAGGGGAGAGGTTAAAGGGGGAGACATTCCTTACAGTGGATAGGGGGAGAGGTTAAAGGGGAGACATTCCTTACAGTGGATAGGGGGAGAGGTTAAAGGGGAGACACACCTTACATTGGATAGGGGCGAGGTTAAAGGGGAGACATTCCTTACAGTGGATAGGGGGAGAGGTTAAAGGGGAGACAGTCCTTACAGGTGGATAGGGGGAGAGGTTAAAGGGGAGACACACCTTACAGTGGATAGGGGGAGGAGGTTAAAGGGGAGACACACCTTACAGTGGATAGGGGGAGAGGTAAAGGGGAGACATTCCTTTACAGTGGATAGGGGAGAGGTTAAGGGGAGACACACCTTTACAGTGGATAGGGGAGAGGTTAAAGGGAGACATTCCTTACAGTGGATAGGGGGAGAGGTAAAGGGGGAGACACACCTTACAGTGGATAGGGGAGATGTTAAAGGGGAGACATTCCTTACAGTGGATAGGGGAGAGGTTAAAGGGGAGACACACCTTACATGGATAGGGGGAGAGGTTAAAGGGGAGACACTCCTTACAGTGGATAGGGGAGAGGTTAAAGGGGAGACATGCCTTACAGTGGATAGGGGGAGAGGTAAAGGGAGACACACCTTACAGTGGATAGGGGAGAGGTGTAAAGGGGAGACACACCTTACAGTGGATAGGGGAGAGGTTAAAGGGGAGACATTCCTTACAGTGGATAGGGGAGAGGTTAAAGGGGAGACATTCCTTACAGTGGATAGGGGAGAGGTTAAAGGGGAGACATTCCTTACAGTGGATAGGGGAGAGGTTAAAGGGGAGACACACCTTACAGTGGATAGGGGAGAGGTTAAAGGGGAGACATTCCTTACAGTGGATAGGGGAGAGGTTAAAGGGGAGACATTCCTTACAGTGGATAGGGGAGAGGTTAAAGGGGGAGACATTCCTTACAGTGGATAGGGGAGAGGTTAAAGGGGAGACACTTCCTTACAGTGGATAGGGGAGAGGTTAAAGGGGAGACATTCCTTACAGTGGATAGGGGAGAGGTTAAAGGGGAGACACACCTTACAGTGGATAGGGGAGAGGTTAAAGGGGAGACATTCCTTACAGTGGATAGGGGAGAGGTTAAAGGGGAGACATTCCTTACAGTGGATAGGGGAGAGGTTAAAGGGGAGACATTCCTTACAGTGGATAGGGGAGAGGTTAAAGGGGAGACATTCCTTACAGTGGATAGGGGAGAGGTTAAAGGGGGAGACACTCCTTACAGTGGATAGGGGAGAGGTTAAAGGGGAGACACACCTTACAGTGGATAGGGGAGAGGTTAAAGGGGAGACCACCTTACAGTGGATAGGGGAGAGGTTAAAGG
This sequence comes from Squalus acanthias, assembly GCA_030390025.1. Classification (NCBI taxonomy): domain Eukaryota; kingdom Metazoa; phylum Chordata; class Chondrichthyes; order Squaliformes; family Squalidae; genus Squalus; species Squalus acanthias. The sequence goes on along the minus strand of JASTWF010000129.1, from coordinate 150,917 downwards.
GGAGACACACCTACAGTGGATAGGGGAGAGGTTAAAGGGGAGACACACCTTACAGTGGATAGGGGAGAGGTTAAAGGGGAGACACACCTTACAGGGATAGGGGAGAGGTTAAAGGGGAGACATTCCTTACAGTTGGATAGGGGAGAGGTTAAAGGGAGACATTCCTTACAGTGGATAGGGGAGAGGTTAAAGGGGAGACATTCCTTACAGTGGATAGGGGAGAGGTTAAAGGGAGACACACCTTACAGTGGATAGGGGAGAGGTTAAAGGGGAGACACACCTTACAGTGGATAGGGGAGAGGTTAAAGGGGAGACACACCTTACAGTGGATAGGGGAGAGGTTAAAGGGGAGACACACCTTACAATGGATAGGGGGAGAGGTTAAAGGGGAGACATTCCTTACAGTGGATAGGGGAGAGGTTAAAGGGGAGACATTCCTTACAGTGGATAGGGGAGAGGTGAAAGGGGAGACACACCTTACAGTGGATAGGGGAGAGGTTAAAGGGGAGACACTCCTTACAGTGGATAGGGGAGAGGTTAAAGGGGAGACATTCCTTTCAGTGGATAGGGGCGAGGTTAAAGGGGAGACACACCTTACAGTGGATAGGGGGAGAGGTTAAAGGGGAGACATTCCTTACAGTGGATAGGGGAGAGGTTAAAGGGGAGACATTCCTTTCAGTGGATAGGGGAGAGGTTAAAGGGGAGACATTCCTTACAGTGGATAGGGGAGAGGTTAAAGGGGAGACACACCTTACATTGGATAGGGGCGAGGTTAAAGGGGAGACATTCCTTACAGTGGATAGGGGGAGAGGTTAAAGGGGAGACAGACCTTACAGTGGATAGGGGAGAGGTTAAAGGGGAGACATTCCTTACAGTGGATAGGGGGAGAGGTTAAAGGGGAGACACACCTTACAGTGGATAGGGGAGAGGTTAAAGGGGAGACATTCCTTACAGTGGATAGGGGAGAGGTTAAAGGGGAGACACACCTTACAGTGGATAGGGGAGAGGTTAAAGGGGAGACATTCCTTACAGTGGATAGGGGGAGAGGTTAAAGGGGAGACACACCTTACAGTGGATAGGGGAGAGGTTAAAGGGGAGACATTCCTTACAGTGGATAGGGGAGAGGTTAAAGGGGAGACACACCTTACAGTGGATAGGGGAGAGGTTAAAGGGGAGACATTCCTTACAGTGGATAGGGGAGAGGTTAAAGGGGAGACATTCCTTACAGTGGATAGGGGAGAGGTAGAAGGGGAGACATTCCTTACAGTGGATAGGGAGAGGTTAAAGGGGAGACACACCTTACAGTGGATAGGGGAGAGGTTAAAGGGGAGACACACCTTACAGTGGATAGGGGAGAGGTTAAAGGGGAGACACACCTTACAGTGGATAGGGGAGAGGTTAAAGGGGAGACACTCCTTACAGTGGATAGGGGAGAGGTTAAAGGGAGACATTCCTTACAGTGGATAGGGGAGAGGTTAAAGGGGAGACATACCTTACAGTGGATAGGGGAGAGGTTAAAGGGGAGACATTCCTTACAGTGGATAGGGGAGAGGTTAAAGGGGAGACATTCCTTACAGTGGATAGGGGAGAGGTTAAAGGGGAGACATTCCTTACAGTGGATAGGGGAGAGGTTAAAGGGGAGACACACCTTACAGTGGATAGGGGAGAGGTTAAAGGGGAGACACACCTTACAGTGGATAGGGGAGAGGTTAAAGGGGAGACACACCTTACAGTGGATAGGGGAGAGGTTAAAGGGGAGACACACCTTACAGTGGATAGGGGAGAGGTTAAAGGGGAGACATCCTTACAGTGGATAGGGGGAGAGGTTAAAGGGGAGACATTCCTTACAGTGGATAGGGGAGAGGTTAAAGGGGAGACATTCCTTACAGTGGATAGGGGGAGAGGTTAAAGGGGAGACATTCCTTACAGTGGATAGGGGAGAGGTTAAAGGGGAGACACACCTTACAGTGGATAGGGGAGAGGTTAAAGGGGAGACATTCCTTACAGTGGATAGGGGAGAGGTTAAAGGGGAGACATTCCTTACAGTGGATAGGGGAGAGGTTAAAGGGGAGACACACCTTACAGTGGATAGGGGAGAGGTTAAAGGGGAGACATTCCTTACATTGGATAGGGCGAGGTTAAAGGGGAGACACACCTTACAGTGGATAGGGGAGAGGTTAAAGGGAGACATCCTTACAGTGGATAGGGGAGAGGTTAAAGGGGAGACATTCCTTACAGTGGATAGGGGGAGAGGTTAAAGGGGAGACATTCCTTACATTGGATAGGGGGAGAGGTTAAAGGGGAGACATTCCTTACAGTGGATAGGGGAGAGGTTAAAGGGGAGACATTCCTTACAGTGGATAGGGGAGAGGTTAAAGGGGAGACATTCCTTACAGTGGATAGGGGAGAGGTTAAAGGGGAGACATTCCTTACAGTGGATAGGGGAGAGGTTAAAGGGGAGACACACCTTACAGTGGATAGGGGAGAGGTTAAAGGGGAGACACACCTTACAGTGGATAGGGGAGAGGTTAAAGGGGAGACACACCTTACAGTGGATAGGGGAGAGGTTAAAGGGGAGACACACCTTACAGTGGATAGGGGAGAGGTTAAAGGGGAGACACACCTTACAGTGGATAGGGGAGAGGTTAAAGGGGAGACACACCTTACAGTGGATAGGGGAGAGGTTAAAGGGGAGACATTCCTTACAGTGGATAGGGGAGAGGTTAAAGGGGAGACATTCCTTACAGTGGATAGGGGAGAGGTTAAAGGGGAGACACACCTTACAGTGGATAGGGGAGAGGTTAAAGGGGAGACATCCTTACAGTGGATAGGGGAGAGGTTAAAGGGGAGACACACCTTACAGTGGATAGGGGAGAGGTTAAAGGGGAGACATTCCTTACAGTGGATAGGGGAGAGGTGTAAAGGGGAGACACACCTTACAGTGGATAGGGGAGAGGTTAAAGGGGAGACATTCCTTACAGTGGATAGGGGAGAGGTAAAGGGGAGACTCAACCTTACATGGAAAGGAGAGGTTAAAGGGGAGACATTCCTTACAGTGGATAGGGGAGAGGTTAAAGGGGAGAACATCCTTACAGTGGATAGGGGAGAGGTTAAAGGGGAGGGACATTCCTTACAGTGGATAGGGGGAGAGGTTAAAGGGGAGACACACCTTACAGTGGATAGGGGAGAGGTTAAAGGGGAGACATTCCTTACATTGGATAGGGAGAGGTTAAAGGGAGACACACCTTACAAGTGGATAGGGGAGAGGTTAAAGGGGAGACATCCTTACAGTGGATAGGGAGAGGTTAAAGGGAGACATTCCTTACAGTGGATAGGGGAGAGGTTAAAGGGGAGACACACCTTACAGTGGATAGGGGAGAGGTTAAAGGGGAGACATTCCTTACAGTGGATAGGGGAGAGGTTAAAGGGGAGACATTCCTTACAGTGGATAGGGGAGAGGTTAAAGGGGAGACATTCCTTACAGTGGATAGGGGAGAGGTTAAAGGGGAGACATTCCTTACAGTGGATAGGGGAGAGGTTAAAGGGGAGACATTCCTTACAGTGGATAGGGGAGAGGTTAAAGGGGAGACATTCCTTACAGTGGATAGGGGAGAGGTTAAAGGGGAGACACACCTTACAGTGGATAGGGGAGAGGTTAAAGGGGAGACATTCCTTACAGTGGATAGGGGAGAGGTTAAAGGGGAGACATTCCTTACAGTGGATAGGGGAGAGGTTAAAGGGGAGACATTCCTTACAGTGGATAGGGGAGAGGTTAAAGGGGAGACATTCCTTACAGTGGATAGGGGAGAGGTTAAAGGGGAGACATTCCTTACAGTGGATAGGGGAGAGGTTAAAGGGGAGACACACCTTACAGTGGATAGGGGAGAGGTTAAAGGGGAGACATTCCTTACAGTGGATAGGGGAGAGGTTAAAGGGGAGACATTCCTTACAGTGGATAGGGGGAGAGGTTAAAGGGGAGACATTCCTTACAATGGATAGGGGGAGAGGTTAAAGGGGAGACATCCTTACAGTGGATAGGGGAGAGGTTAAAGGGGAGACATTCCTTACAGTGGATAGGGGAGAGGTTAAAGGGGAGACCATTCCTTACAGTGGATAGGGGAGAGGTTAAAGGGGAGACACACCTTACAGTGGATAGGGGAGAGGTTAAAGGGGAGACACACCTTACAGTGGATAGGGGAGAGGTTAAAGGGGAGACACACCTTACAGTGGATAGGGGAGAGGTTAAAGGGGAGACACACCTTACAGTGGATAGGGGAGAGGTTAAAGGGGAGACACACCTTACAGTGGATAGGGGAGAGGTTAAAGGGGAGACATCCTTACAGTGGATAGGGGAGAGGTTAAAGGGGAGACATTCCTTACAGTGGATAGGGGAGAGGTTAAAGGGGAGACATTCCTTACAGTGGATAGGGGAGAGGTTAAAGGGGAGACACACCTTACAGTGGATAGGGGAGAGGTTAAAGGGGAGACTTCCTTACAGTGGATAGGGGAGAGGTTAAAAGGGGAGACAACCTTACAGTGGATAGGGAGAGGTGAAAGGGGAGACACTCCTTACAGTGGATAGGGGAGAGGTTAAAGGGGAGACACACCTTACAGTGGATAGGGGAGAGGTTAAAGGGGAGACATTCCTTACAGTGGATAGGGGAGAGGTTAAAGGGGAGACATTCCTTACAGTGGATAGGGGAGAGGTTAAAGGGGAGACACACCTTACAGTGGATGGGGAGAGGTTAAAGGGAGACATTCCTTACAGTGGATAGGGGAGAGGTTAAAGGGGAGACACACCTTACAGTGATAGGGGAGAGGTTAAAGGGGAGACATCCTTACAGTGGATAGGGGAGAGGTTAAAGGGGAGACACACCTTACAGTGGATAGGGGAGAGGTTAAAGGGGAGACATTCCTTACAGTGGATAGGGGAGAGGTTAAAGGGGAGACACACCTTACAGTGGATAGGGGAGAGGTTAAAGGGGAGACACACCTTACAGTGGATAGGGGAGAGGTTAAAGGGGAGACACCTTACAGTGGATAGGGGAGAGGTTAAAGGGGAGACATTCCTTACAGTGGATAGGGGAGAGGTTAAAGGGGAGACATTCCTTACAGTGGATAGGGGAGAGGTTAAAGGGGAGACACACCTTACAGTGGATAGGGGAGAGGTTAAAGGGGAGACACACCTTACAGTGGATAGGGGAGAGGTTAAAGGGGAGACACACCTTACAGTGGATAGGGGAGAGGTTAAAGGGGAGACACACCTTACAGTGGATAGGGGAGAGGTTAAAGGGGAGACATTCCTTACAGTGGATAGGGGAGAGGTTAAAGGGGAGACATTCCTTACAGTGGATAGGGGAGAGGTTAAAGGGGAGACATTCCTTACAGTGGATAGGGGAGAGGTTAAAGGGGAGACACACCTTACAGTGGATAGGGGAGAGGTTAAAGGGGAGACATTCCTTACAGTGGATAGGGGAGAGGTTAAAGGGGAGACATTCCTTACAGTGGATAGGGGAGAGGTTAAAGGGGAGACACACCTTACAGTGGATAGGGGAGAGGTTAAAGGGGAGACATTCCTTACAGTGGATAGGGGAGAGGTTAAAGGGGAGACATTCCTTACAGTGGATAGGGGAGAGGTTAAAGGGGAGACATTCCTTACAGTGGATAGGGAGAGGTTAAAGGGGAGACACACCTTACAGTGGATAGGGGAGAGGTTAAAGGGGAGACATTCCTTACAGTGGATAGGGGAGAGGTTAAAGGGGAGACACACCTTACAGTGGATAGGGGAGAGGTTAAAGGGGAGACATTCCTTACAGTGGATAGGGGAGAGGTTAAAGGGGAGACACACCTTACAGTGGATAGGGGAGAGGTTAAAGGGGAGACATTCCTTACAGTGGATAGGGGAGAGGTTAAAGGGGAGACATTCCTTACAGTGGATAGGGGAGAGGTTAAAGGGGAGACACACCTTACAGTGGATAGGGGAGAGGTTAAAGGGGAGACATTCCTTACAGTGGATAGGGGAGAGGTTAAAGGGGAGACATTCCTTACAGTGGATAGGGGAGAGGTTAAAGGGGAGACACACCTTACAGTGGATAGGGGAGAGGTTAAAGGGGAGACATTCCTTACAGTGGATAGGGGAGAGGTTAAAGGGGAGACATTCCTTACAGTGGATAGGGGAGAGGTTAAAGGGGAGACATTCCTTACAGTGGATAGGGGAGAGGTTAAAGGGGAGACACACCTTACAGTGGATAGGGGAGAGGTTAAAGGGGAGACATTCCTTACAGTGGATAGGGGAGAGGTTAAAGGGGAGACACACCTTACAGTGGATAGGGGAGAGGTTAAAGGGGAGACATTCCTTACAGTGGATAGGGGAGAGGTTAAAGGGGAGACATTCCTTACAGTGGATAGGGGAGAGGTTAAAGGGGAGACATTCCTTACAGTGGATAGGGGAGAGGTTAAAGGGGAGACACACCTTACAGTGGATAGGGGAGAGGTTAAAGGGGAGACATTCCTTACAGTGGATAGGGGAGAGGTTAAAGGGGAGACATTCCTTACAGTGGATAGGGGAGAGGTTAAAGGGGAGACACACCTTACAGTGGATAGGGGAGAGGTTAAAGGGGAGACATTCCTTACAGTGGATAGGGGAGAGGTTAAAGGGGAGACACACCTTACAGTGGATAGGGGAGAGGTTAAAGGGGAGACACACCTTACAGTGGATAGGGGAGAGGTTAAAGGGGAGACATTCCTTACAGTGGATAGGGGAGAGGTTAAAGGGGAGACATTCCTTACAGTGGATAGGGGGAGAGGTTAAAGGGGAGACATTCCTTACAGTGGATAGGGGAGAGGTTAAAGGGGAGACATTCCTTACAGTGGATAGGGGAGAGGTTAAAGGGGAGACATTCCTTACAGTGGATAGGGGAGAGGTTAAAGGGGAGACATTCCTTACAGTGGATAGGGGAGAGGTTAAAGGGGAGACACACCTTACAGTGGATAGGGGAGAGGTTAAAGGGGAGACACACCTTACAGTGGATAGGGGAGAGGTTAAAGGGGAGACACACCTTACAGTGGATAGGGGAGAGGTTAAAGGGGAGACACACCTTACAGTGGATAGGGGAGAGGTTAAAGGGGAGACACACCTTACAGTGGATAGGGGAGAGGTTAAAGGGGAGACACACCTTACAGTGGATAGGGGAGAGGTTAAAGGGGAGACATTCCTTACAGTGGATAGGGGAGAGGTTAAAGGGGAGACATTCCTTACAGTGGATAGGGGAGAGGTTAAAGGGGAGACACACCTTACAGTGGATAGGGGAGAGGTTAAAGGGGAGACACACCTTACAGTGGATAGGGGAGAGGTTAAAGGGAGACACACCTTACAGTGGATAGGGGAGAGGTTAAAGGGGAGACACACCTTACAGTGGATAGGGGAGAGGTTAAAGGGGAGACACACCTTACAGTGGATAGGGGAGAGGTTAAAGGGGAGACATTCCTTACAGTGGATAGGGGAGAGGTTAAAGGGGAGACATTCCTTACAGTGGATAGGGGAGAGGTTAAAGGGGAGACACCTTACAGTGGATAGGGGAGAGGTTAAAGGGGAGACATTCCTTACAGTGGATAGGGGAGAGGTTAAAGGGGAGACACACCTTACAGTGGATAGGGGAGAGGTTAAAGGGGAGACATTCCTTACAGTGGATAGGGGAGAGGTTAAAGGGGAGACACACCTTACAGTGGATAGGGGAGAGGTTAAAGGGGAGACACACCTTACAGTGGATAGGGGAGAGGTTAAAGGGAGACACACCTTACAGTGGATAGGGGAGAGGTTAAAGGGGAGACATTCCTTACAGTGGATAGGGGAGAGGTTAAAGGGGAGACATTCCTTACAGTGGATAGGGGAGAGGTTAAAGGGGAGACACACCTTACAGTGGATAGGGGAGAGGTTAAAGGGGAGACATTCCTTACAGTGGATAGGGGAGAGGTTAAAGGGGAGACACACCTTACAGTGGATAGGGGAGAGGTTAAAGGGGAGACACACCTTACAGTGGATAGGGGAGAGGTTAAAGGGGAGACATTCCTTACAGTGGATAGGGGAGAGGTTAAAGGGGAGACATTCCTTACAGTGGATAGGGGAGAGGTTAAAGGGGAGACATTCCTTACAGTGGATAGGGGAGAGGTTAAAGGGGAGACATTCCTTACAGTGGATAGGGGAGAGGTTAAAGGGGAGACATTCCTTACAGTGGATAGGGGAGAGGTTAAAGGGGAGACATTCCTTACAGTGGATAGGGGAGAGGTTAAAGGGGAGACACACCTTACAGTGGATAGGGGAGAGGTTAAAGGGGAGACACACCTTACAGTGGATAGGGGAGAGGTTAAAGGGGAGACACACCTTACAGTGGATAGGGGAGAGGTTAAAGGGGAGACACACCTTACAGTGGATAGGGGAGAGGTTAAAGGGGAGACACACCTTACAGTGGATAGGGGAGAGGTTAAAGGGGAGACACACCTTACAGTGGATAGGGGAGAGGTTAAAGGGGAGACATTCCTTACAGTGGATAGGGGAGAGGTTAAAGGGGAGACATTCCTTACAGTGGATAGGGGAGAGGTTAAAGGGGAGACACACCTTACAGTGGATAGGGGAGAGGTTAAAGGGGAGACACACCTTACAGTGGATAGGGGAGAGGTTAAAGGGGAGACACACCTTACAGTGGATAGGGGAGAGGTTAAAGGGGAGACACACCTTACAGTGGATAGGGGAGAGGTTAAAGGGGAGACACACCTTACAGTGGATAGGGGAGAGGTTAAAGGGGAGACATTCCTTACAGTGGATAGGGGAGAGGTTAAAGGGGAGACATTCCTTACAGTGGATAGGGGAGAGGTTAAAGGGGAGACACACCTTACAGTGGATAGGGGAGAGGTTAAAGGGGAGACATTCCTTACAGTGGATAGGGGAGAGGTTAAAGGGGAGACACACCTTACAGTGGATAGGGGAGAGGTTAAAGGGGAGACATTCCTTACAGTGGATAGGGGAGAGGTTAAAGGGGAGACACACCTTACAGTGGATAGGGGAGAGGTTAAAGGGGAGACACACCTTACAGTGGATAGGGGAGAGGTTAAAGGGGAGACATTCCTTACAGTGGATAGGGGAGAGGTTAAAGGGGAGACACACCTTACAGTGGATAGGGGAGAGGTTAAAGGGAGACATTCCTTACAGTGGATAGGGGAGAGGTTAAAGGGGAGACATTCCTTACAGTGGATAGGGGAGAGGTTAAAGGGGAGACATTCCTTACAGTGGATAGGGGAGAGGTTAAAGGGGAGACATTCCTTACAGTGGATAGGGGAGAGGTTAAAGGGGAGACATTCCTTACAGTGGATAGGGGAGAGGTTAAAGGGGAGACATTCCTTACAGTGGATAGGGGAGAGGTTAAAGGGGAGACATTCCTTACAGTGGATAGGGGAGAGGTTAAAGGGGAGACATTCCTTACAGTGGATAGGGGAGAGGTTAAAGGGGAGACATTCCTTACAGTGGATAGGGGAGAGGTTAAAGGGGAGACATTCCTTACAGTGGATAGGGGAGAGGTTAAAGGGGAGACATTCCTTACAGTGGATAGGGGAGAGGTTAAAGGGGAGACACACCTTACAGTGGATAGGGGAGAGGTTAAAGGGAGACATTCCTTACAGTGGATAGGGGAGAGGTTAAAGGGGAGACATTCCTTACAGTGGATAGGGGAGAGGTTAAAGGGGAGACACACCTTACAGTGGATAGGGGAGAGGTTAAAGGGGAGACATTCCTTACAGTGGATAGGGGAGAGGTTAAAGGGGAGACACACCTTACAGTGGATAGGGGAGAGGTTAAAGGGGAGACACACCTTACAGTGGATAGGGGAGAGGTTAAAGGGGAGACATTCCTTACAGTGGATAGGGGAGAGGTTAAAGGGGAGACATTCCTTACAGTGGATAGGGGAGAGGTTAAAGGGAGACATTCCTTACAGTGGATAGGGGAGAGGTTAAAGGGGAGACATTCCTTACAGTGGATAGGGGAGAGGTTAAAGGGGAGACATTCCTTACAGTGGATAGGGGAGAGGTTAAAGGGGAGACATTCCTTACAGTGGATAGGGGAGAGGTTAAAGGGGAGACACACCTTACAGTGGATAGGGGAGAGGTTAAAGGGGAGACACACCTTACAGTGGATAGGGGAGAGGTTAAAGGGGAGACACACCTTACAGTGGATAGGGGAGAGGTTAAAGGGGAGACATTCCTTACAGTGGATAGGGGAGAGGTTAAAGGGGAGACATTCCTTACAGTGGATAGGGGAGAGGTTAAAGGGGAGACACACCTTACAGTGGATAGGGGAGAGGTTAAAGGGGAGACACTCCTTACAGTGGATAGGGGAGAGGTTAAAGGGGAGACATTCCTTACAGTGGATAGGGGAGAGGTTAAAGGGGAGACACACCTTACAGTGGATAGGGGAGAGGTTAAAGGGGAGACATTCCTTACAGTGGATAGGGGAGAGGTTAAAGGGGAGACATTCCTTACAGTGGATAGGGGAGAGGTTAAAGGGGAGACATTCCTTACAGTGGATAGGGAGAGGTTAAAGGGGAGACACACCTTACAGTGGATAGGGGAGAGGTTAAAGGGGAGACATTCCTTACAGTGGATAGGGGGAGAGGTTAAAGGGGAGACAGACCTTACAGTGGATAGGGGAGAGGTTAAAGGGGAGACATTCCTTACAGTGGATAGGGGAGAGGTTAAAGGGGAGACACACCTTACAGTGGATAGGGGCGAGGTTAAAGGGGAGACATTCCTTACAGTGGATAGGGGAGAGGTTAAAGGGGAGACACACCTTACAGTGGATAGGGGAGAGGTTAAAGGGGAGACATTCCTTACAGTGGATAGGGGAGAGGTTAAAGGGGAGACATTCCTTACAGTGGATAGGGGAGAGGTTAAAGGGGAGACACACCTTACAGTGGATAGGGGAGAGGTTAAAGGGGAGACATTCCTTACAGTGGATAGGGGAGAGGTTAAAGGGGAGACATTCCTTACAGTGGATAGGGGAGAGGTTAAAGGGGAGACATTCCTTACAGTGGATAGGGGAGAGGTTAAAGGGGAGACACACCTTACAGTGGATAGGGGAGAGGTTAAAGGGGAGACACACCTTACAGTGGATAGGGGAGAGGTTAAAGGGGAGACATTCCTTACAGTGGATAGGGGAGAGGTTAAAGGGGAGACACACCTTACAGTGGATAGGGGAGAGGTTAAAGGGGAGACATTCCTTACAGTGGATAGGGGCGAGGTTAAAGGGGAGACACACCTTACAGTGGATAGGGGAGAGGTTAAAGGGGAGACATTCCTTACAGTGGATAGGGGAGAGGTTAAAGGGGAGACATTCCTTACAGTGGATAGGGGAGAGGTTAAAGGGGAGACATTCCTTACAGTGGATAGGGAGAGGTTAAAGGGGAGACGCACCTTACAGTGGATAGGGGAGAGGTTAAAGGGGAGACACACCTTACAGTGGATAGGGGAGAGGTTAAAGGGGAGACATTCCTTACAGTGGATAGGGGAGAGGTTAAAGGGGAGACATTCCTTACAGTGGATAGGGGAGAGGTTAAAGGGGAGACATTCCTTACAGTGGATAGGGGAGAGGTTAAAGGGGAGACATTCCTTACAGTGGATAGGGGAGAGGTTAAAGGGGAGACATTCCTTACAGTGGATAGGGGAGAGGTTAAAGGGGAGACATTCCTTACAGTGGATAGGGGAGAGGTTAAAGGGGAGACATTCCTTACAGTGGATAGGGGAGAGGTTAAAGGGGAGACACACCTTACAGTGGATAGGGGAGAGGTTAAAGGGGAGACATTCCTTACAGTGGATAGGGGAGAGGTTAAAGGGGAGACATTCCTTACAGTGGATAGGGGAGAGGTTAAAGGGGAGACATTCCTTACAGTGGATAGGGGAGAGGTTAAAGGGGAGACATTCCTTACAGTGGATAGGGGAGAGGTTAAAGGGGAGACATTCCTTACAGTGGATAGGGGAGAGGTTAAAGGGGAGACATTCCTTACAGTGGATAGGGGAGAGGTTAAAGGGGAGACATTCCTTACAGTGGATAGGGGAGAGGTTAAAGGGGAGACACACCTTACAGTGGATAGGGGAGAGGTTAAAGGGGAGACATTCCTTACAGTGGATAGGGGAGAGGTTAAAGGGGAGACATTCCTTACAGTGGATAGGGGAGAGGTTAAAGGGGAGACATTCCTTACAGTGGATAGGGGAGAGGTTAAAGGGGAGACATTCCTTACAGTGGATAGGGGAGAGGTTAAAGGGGAGACACACCTTACAGTGGATAGGGGAGAGGTTAAGGGGAGACACACCTTACAGTGGATAGGGGAGAGGTTAAAGGGGAGACATTCCTTACAGTGGATAGGGGAGAGGTTAAAGGGGAGACATTCCTTACAGTGGATAGGGGAGAGGTTAAAGGGGAGACATTCCTTACAGTGGATAGGGGAGAGGTTAAAGGGGAGACATTCCTTACAGTGGATAGGGAGAGGTTAAAGGGGAGACATTCCTTACAGTGGATAGGGGAGAGGTTAAAGGGGAGACACACCTTACAGTGGATAGGGGAGAGGTTAAAGGGGAGACACACCTTACAGTGGATAGGGGAGAGGTTAAAGGGGAGACACACCTTACAGTGGATAGGGGAGAGGTTAAAGGGGAGACATTCCTTACAGTGGATAGGGGAGAGGTTAAAGGGGAGACACACCTTACAGTGGATAGGGGAGAGGTTAAAGGGGAGACACACCTTACAGTGGATAGGGGAGAGGTTAAAGGGGAGACATCCTTACAGTGGATAGGGGAGAGGTTAAAGGGGAGACATTCCTTACAGTGGATAGGGGAGAGGTTAAAGGGGAGACATTCCTTACAGTGGATAGGGGAGAGGTTAAAGGGGAGACACACCTTACAGTGGATAGGGGAGAGGTTAAAGGGGAGACACACCTTACAGTGGATAGGGGAGAGGTTAAAGGGGAGACACACCTTACAGTGGATAGGGGAGAGGTTAAAGGGGAGACATTCCTTACAGTGGATAGGGGAGAGGTTAAAGGGGAGACATTCCTTACAGTGGATAGGGGAGAGGTTAAAGGGGAGACACACCTTACAGTGGATAGGGGAGAGGTTAAAGGGGAGACACACCTTACAGTGGATAGGGGAGAGGTTAAAGGGGAGACATTCCTTACAGTGGATAGGGGAGAGGTTAAAGGGGAGACATTCCTTACAGTGGATAGGGGAGAGGTTAAAGGGGAGACATTCCTTACAGTGGATAGGGGAGAGGTTAAAGGGGAGACATTCCTTACAGTGGATAGGGGAGAGGTTAAAGGGGAGACATTCCTTACAGTGGATAGGGGAGAGGTTAAAGGGGAGACACACCTTACAGTGGATAGGGGAGAGGTTAAAGGGGAGACACACCTTACAGTGGATAGGGGAGAGGTTAAAGGGGAGACATTCCTTACAGTGGATAGGGGAGAGGTTAAAGGGGAGACATTCCTTACAGTGGATAGGGGAGAGGTTAAAGGGGAGACATTCCTTACAGTGGATAGGGGAGAGGTTAAAGGGGAGACATTCCTTACAGTGGATAGGGGAGAGGTTAAAGGGGAGACATTCCTTACAGTGGATAGGGGAGAGGTTAAAGGGGAGACATTCCTTACAGTGGATAGGGGAGAGGTTAAAGGGGAGACATTCCTTACAGTGGATAGGGGAGAGGTTAAAGGGGAGACATTCCTTACAGTGGATAGGGGAGAGGTTAAAGGGGAGACATTCCTTACAGTGGATAGGGGAGAGGTTAAAGGGGAGACACACCTTACAGTGGATAGGGGAGAGGTTAAAGGGGAGACACCTTACAGTGGATAGGGGAGAGGTTAAAGGGGAGACATTCCTTACAGTGGATAGGGGAGAGGTTAAAGGGGAGACATTCCTTACAGTGGATAGGGGAGAGGTTAAAGGGGAGACACACCTTACAGTGGATAGGGGAGAGGTTAAAGGGGAGACATTCCTTACAGTGGATAGGGGGAGAGGTTAAAGGGGAGACATTCCTTACAGTGGATAGGGGAGAGGTTAAAGGGGAGACATTCCTTACAGTGGATAGGGGAGAGGTTAAAGGGGAGACATTCCTTACAGTGGATAGGGGAGAGGTTAAAGGGGAGACATTCCTTACAGTGGATAGGGGAGAGGTTAAAGGGGAGACACACCTTACAGTGGATAGGGGAGAGGTTAAAGGGGAGACACACCTTACAGTGGATAGGGGAGAGGTTAAAGGGGAGACATTCCTTACAGTGGATAGGGGAGAGGTTAAAGGGGAGACATTCCTTACAGTGGATAGGGGAGAGGTTAAAGGGGAGACATTCCTTACAGTGGATAGGGGAGAGGTTAAAGGGGAGACACACCTTACAGTGGATAGGGGAGAGGTTAAAGGGGAGACATTCCTTACAGTGGATAGGGGAGAGGTTAAAGGGAGACACACCTTACAGTGGATAGGGGAGAGGTTAAAGGGGAGACATTCCTTACAGTGGATAGGGGAGAGGTTAAAGGGGAGACACACCTTACAGTGGATAGGGGGAGGTTAAAGGGGAGACATTCCTTACAGTGGATAGGGGAGAGGTTAAAGGGAGACACACCTTACAGTGGATAGGGGAGAGGTTAAAGGGGAGACATTCCTTACAGTGGATAGGGGAGAGGTTAAAGGGGAGACATTCCTTACAGTGGATAGGGGAGAGGTTAAAGGGAGACATTCCTTACAGTGGATAGGGGAGAGGTTAAAGGGGAGACACACCTTACAGTGGATAGGGGGAGAGGTTAAAGGGGAGACACACCTTACAGTGGATAGGGGAGAGGTTAAAGGGGAGACATTCCTTACAGTGGATAGGGAGAGGTTAAAGGGGAGACATTCCTTACAGTGGATAGGGGGAGGTTAAAGGGGAGACACACCTTACAGTGGATAGGGAGAGGTTAAAGGGGAGACACACCTTACAGTGGATAGGGGAGAGGTTAAAGGGGAGACATTCCTTACAGTGGATAGGGAGAGGTTAAAGGGGAGACATTCCTTACAGTGGATAGGGGAGAGGTTAAAGGGGAGACACCCTTACAGTGGATAGGGGAGAGGTTAAAGGGGAGACATTCCTTACAGTGGATAGGGGAGAGGTTAAAGGGGAGACACACCTTACAGTGGATAGGGGAGAGTTAAAGGGGAGACATTCCTTACAGTGGATAGGGGAGAGGTAAAGGGAGACATTCCTTACAGTGGATAGGGGAGAGGTTAAAGGGGAACACACCTTACAGTGGATAGG